>SKCR01018084.1:0-20364 GCA_019454045.1 Zanthoxylum bungeanum | reverse complement strand
TCAAGAGCTCTCTCATGGCCTCAGCTTGGAACAAAACTGGATAAGCTCTTCCAAACTTGTTAAACCTAGCACATGCATTCATATGTGCACTCAAAGCTTCATCTTTGCTTTTTCCTCCATCTTTCTCCATCTCTTCCTTCACTGCCTCGGCACACAGCCCGCATATCCACTTCCCCGAGAACTTACTGCGAATGCGCTCTATGTACTGCGGCGTGCACTCCTCAGACATGCCGCAGCACTCGCACTTGGCATCTTCAACCTCGGATATTGGTGGGAGTGCTTTGATATTATCTATGGCCTCTTTGCTCAGCTCAAATGAGAAATCAGAAACCGTGCGATGCAAGCTATCGTTTGAAAGCCTCGGTGGCTTGGAGTTAGAGAAGCCGTTGCTCCTCCTCGGTGCAAAAGTGCTTGCAATAGCCTCTCCATGTGGTGCCATCTGAAAATAATGGAAGTTGATCTTTAGAAACAAATCGAGCTCTCTCTAAAAAACTACAAGTGCTGGAGACTTATTTATAGTAGCTTATTAAATGTTACAGAATCTTGAAGAGTGAATTTATGCGGATACTGTAAGTTCACATGTGAACAAAAGTGAAACAGTTACTTGTCCCTGTAGAATGTAGATGGATCCAAAATAAAATAGCAAGTGGGAACAGTCACGTGTGTGCCTACAAAAGCCATAAGAGCCACAACTCCATGGATTCACGAGCAGCAAAATCAACCCCACATAAAACAGGAGGCAGAAGATTGAGTTGAGACTGTAGTTGAATTTTTTAAGTGTTCTGAAACTTGGGGGGATTTGCTACGCAATTACAACGTGAATGGAGGAGACTTTGCATGTGTGGCTTTCATTGGGCGACAGCTATTGCTTTCACATTTTTTTTAATTAGTTTTAATGATCATGTGACTGCGCCAATGCAAGCTTGATGATTATTAATGGAAGGGTGGCTCATTTTGGGCTTACATTTATTCATTTATGGGCCTTCAAGAGACTTTACATATTCAGTTGTTGTTATGATTGGGCCTTTTGTTATGCTTAAATTTATCTACGGACTGAGTGGCCCAAAAATGGGCCATATCAGAGCCCATGTCTAGTGAATTAAGATATTTGTAGAAGAAAAGTGCATCTTGATTAATTGAATTTTTTTTTTTTTTTTTTTTTTCAAAAGAGAGAGCCCTAGACAAAGTTTTTCTAGGTGTATATTAAGAAATTTCTTTAGCACTTCCTTCAAGAGGTATAGTTTCTCTATTTTATAAAATTTTCATTGAATATCATAAAAATTATTTCGGTTTGACTATTATTCCGCCAATTAATAACCCATCCCCATCAACTTTACAAAGAGTATCTAATGAACGAGTGATTCTTTAGTGCAACGGAGTCACAAGTGACGTGGTATCACTAATAAATACTAAATGACATGTATGATTTAATATCCATCTTTTTAGTTGTTTTTTAATATTTTAACACGCGTGACAATTAATTATTAGATTGTTACACTGATGTCGCGGTACTTCCGTTGTATCGTAGATTTTCTCCTAATGAGCACATGAAGTATAATTATGCATACCACCTCAAAAGTATTTTTTTTTTTTTTAAAAAAAATGTATAAATCTCTTTCTTATATATTGTAATTCATCCACCCAAATTTAAAATAAAAAATATCTCCAAGACTTGAACTTGTGAACTCTAAGAAATATCATCTTGTGAATAACAAAAACAATACATATAATCAAAGCAAAGTTCTCTACTAAATTATTATAGACAAATTTTCTTATGGACAGAAGACTAAGAAGTGAATTAGATAAAAACTTCGACACACACCAACACGTTTTAAACGGGGGTATATCTATTGACTACTGTTGCATTTGAAGCTAACATTTCTTAAACACTAAGAATTATTACTTAAAGATGAAGACATGAAAAGTTTTTTTATTACCATGAAACGTCCAACAATTATGAAATAATTGAGAGAGTGAAATTTTGTGCTTGGAATTACAAATATAGAAAGAGCTTTCAAATGGATATCATTTTTTGTTGTTGATACATTTAGATGCTAATTGTAAGCACGTTTTTTTCTGAATCTTTTTCCAATGAGAAAATTAAAAAAACAATTAGGAAAAGCTACCTGTTCTACTTACTATTTTATTGTTGTTAATTATAATTTATATAATTACTTTTCATTTTTCAATATAAGCCCACATGAATGGAAGTACCCACTTTCCCTAAAAGACACATGCATGATCATGATTATCAAAATATCATGAGCTCACACATACCAAATAATTACTTTACTATTAATTAATGATTGTAGTAAGTAACTAAAATAAACACTAATATAATCCAAAATATGAATCAACCCACAAGTTACCATAGTTAAATGCAAATTATCTGACAGAGCCACATATTAGGGGTGACAAAACGAATCAACGAATCGAATTTGTATTGAATCCTAAACGAATCGAATCAAAATATGATGGATTCGTATTCGATTCGTTTATTAAATGAATCCTAATATCAGGATTCGTATTCGATTCGTTTATTAAACGAATCGAATACGAATATTCGTTTAGTCAATGATATTATTTAATAAAATAATTTACCACACTTGATTTACATTAATTATTCATAAATATATACATATAAAATATGTAAATTAATATATTTACTAAAAATATCTCACCAAATATCGAAAATATTACTTTTTCTATGATAATTAGCTATAATTTCTAGAATCTTAATTGAAAATTAATAAGAATTAATAAATAAAAATAATAAAACGAATCATAAATGAATCCATGAGCTTAATTTCGTATTCGATTCGTTTAATAAACGAATCGAATCGAATTGACACATTTATTAAACAAATCAATTTTTTCAAACTCGTATTCGCTTTAAAGCGAATCGAATCGAACGAATAAACGAATCCTGACCCAAATTGCCACCTCTACCACATATAGGTGATTGGAGTCAGTCATCCCGTTCAATTTAAAAAATCATAAATTGATATGAAATCTGATTTATTATTGAGATAATAAGATAAATAATATCTATATATTTTTTTTTATGAAAATCAAATTTTACTCTCATTAAATCAATATTTCGGTTATACCACTGCTGAACCCAACCCTTACCCCACCCCCAATTTCTATTCCTTTAAATACCCCTTCTCCCATCTCCCCTCTCATCTTCTCATGTGTTAACTTAACCCTAAAACCTTCTCTCTCTTTCTCCTCTCCCTCCCTCCCTCTCTCTCTAAAAATACAAAATAAAATAAAATAAAGAAAGAAAATAAAAGAAATGGAGCAAAGCCAAAATATACCAGTGATATCCAAAAGAATATGGAGTGTCGTACGTGTAGTATTTTTCATGCTAAGAAAGGGCTTATGCAAAAGAAAGCTATTGGTTGATTTTAACATGATGCTCAAACGTGGCAAGATCGCCGGAGGCAAAGCCCTAGGCAATCTCATTCACCACCACCACCACCACCACGTGTCATCCAATGCCGCGGCGGCGCGTGAGTATGAATTCAGCTGCAGCAACACGCCAAACTATACCTTCCCCCCTTCCATGGCATGATGAGCAGCAGCAAGTGGAAGAGCAGCAGCAGCAACTTCTTCGGGTGTACTCACGCGCCGGCGACACTTGAAGACAACGACGACGCGGCGGCAGTGAACGCCGTGAAGGTGGTATTGGAGATGTTGAACAGTACTGACATGGTGGCGGAGGCTTCTCCGGCGCTGCCCGGGTTCGGACGGAGCCCGTTTGTGAGGCCGTTAAGGATAACGGACTCGCCTTTTCCGTTAAAGGGCGTTGATGATGATGATGAAGATAATGGGTACGTGGACAAAGCTGCTGAGGAGTTTATTCAGAACTTTTATAAAGAATTGAAGAACCAGAATGCCTGAGTGTTAATTAATTAATTAGGTCAACTAATTTCGGGGATAAGTCAAATGAAGAAATATGTGAATAAATCATATAGTTTCATCTAAGTGTTAGTTTCTCAAATTTGGGCAGTGAAAAATACTCTTTATTTATTAACCATTATATAGATATATAATATATATATATTTTTTTTTTTTTTAGGTATGGCAGACCAAATTTGCAAAAGAAATGGCTGCTGCCGGGGACTTTTGACCGAATTATTGTGAAGAAATTGTAAAAAGAAAAAAGCCAAAAAATAAAAAGGTCTCTTTTTGGTAATCTACTCCTCCTCGTTTAAATTGTTTATGTTTAACCTTTTTTTTTTTATTTATTTATTTTTTATTATATATACATGTTGAAAATGATTAGTTTGTCAATAAGGTATTTGATTAGAGAGCTAGAAATATATCGTTTCAAGTTTGGACTCTTGTGTCATAGTTTTTTTAGGATTTTTATGATTTTTAATGTGATTTAAACCTTCTATTATTATTTTGTTTTCACACTAGTATCTTATAATACACATAGAGTACAAAGTACGTTGGGATCATTTATTGGGGAAATTCATAAAATATAACGATTATATTATATTATTTATGTAATAATCCAGTAATATTTTATCGCGCATGTTGAAATTTACCAAATAAATTTAGTTATACCTATTACACATTCAAAGAGATTTTTAAGTCTAAATTTGCTTCTTAGCGTCCACACCATGTTGAAACGTAATATTATGTTTGGAGACTTGCATGCATTTCACAGTGCAAAGACCGACAGTTACAATTTGCAAACACTATTAAAAAATTATGATGAATAAATGATGATTTATAAATATTATTATATAATTTTTATTTTTGCTAAACAATTAATTACAATGAGCTTTTTTAATATTTTAACGATAAGTAAAAATTAAAAACTCATTTTTTTTTGTTTTGTAAAATTCAGTTTTTTAAATAAACCGTAATTAGTAATTATAATGTTTAATTGATTATTAATCAAATAATTAAAATTTTATATTTTGATAATAAAATATAATTTTCCATCTCATCATATATCATATCATAATATTAAATAAAGCGGAAGCGAAAGATTGAAAGGAAAATTCATTACAGTAGTAATGGTAAAGGAAAAAAAAACGTGATTTTGGTCAAAGGGATCAAGACCCATAACCAGAGGTCCAGAGCTAAAATCATCGAAGTTTCCATCTCACTTCAAAATTTAAATAATTTTGCTAAATTTATATTAAATTATCTTTATAATACTTTTCCTCCACAGAGACAAAATTCACCAACAAATTAGAAATGGTCAAAATCAGGGCCGACCTTTTCTATCTATGGCCCAATTTTTGTTTTGTTTTTTTTTTTATTTATTATAAGGCCCCAAATAACTTAGATTATCTTTTCAAAAAAAAAAAAATAACTTAGATTATGATTAGGAAAATGTGGTAAATAAATGATGGTTAGTAAATGATCTTATGAAATTTTGATTTATATTAAAAAAATATTTTCGATGTGTTTTTTTTTAATATTTTGATGGTTGTTAAAAGCTAAAATTTGTAACTTTTGCAAAATCCAATTTTTGAAAAAAAAAATCACGATTAGTAATCGCAATTTCTTATTATTAACCAAATACTTGAAAATTATATTTTGACTTAAACACAATTTTATCATCTTACCACATATCAAATCATAATACCAAACAGACCTTTAATGGTCAAGAGCCTCGTTTTTTTTTTTTAATATAATGTCATGCTATATTGAGAAATCTCAAATATAAAAATGATTTTAGCTTCTCGAAGATATCAAGACCGCCCTAACTAAAATATTTGTTCCAAACAATGGAAACGATTAATAGTTTTGAAAGTACTAAATGCATATTTGATATGACTTTTATTAGAGGCAAAAGTGCTTTAAAATTTTACTTCCAAAAACTCTATTTAAGAAGCCGTACCAAACAGAGCATAAATATTTTTTACCGGCCTTTTGATAGAAGTAATATTATGGAGAAGAAGAGAAGATTGTTTTAATATTCAAAGGGAAACATTGAAAGCAACTTAAATAGATTTGACAACAATAATTATGTAATAATACAATGAGTTGGTTTGTTATTTCTTGCGGGCAAGAACTTTGATTTAATTATTGTCAAGTCATTTTTAACTTTCTGTTTTTTTATTCTTTTTTTTTTATCTTATTTATATAATTAAAGGTGGCTGTAGCTGTACACATTATAAAGCCAAAAAGTTTAGGTAATATGTTAGGTAAAATAGTATGAAATGCTTCACGTGTAATTAACTTAATTTCAATACTCAAGTAATTAAAATATAAACATATATTAAATTGAAATTAGAGAAGCCCTACACAACAAAATGTTTTAAAATGTTTGTTCAATCTATAAAAACCCCTCATAATCATTGAGAATGGTTTTGGTATTTGTTTTCATAATTTTATAATTATAATTTGGGTAATCAACAATTTTATTGTTTAAAGACAAATTTCAATAATTAACTAAACACTATTTGGTTAATGATGAAGATAAATTCCAAATAATTTTGATGCACATATTTTTATAATAGACTTCATTATATTATCATGAAATCATAAAATTTTAATTTCATGAAGATTAATGTTCAATTATTGGATCTCATCAATCATTTTATATTTAGATAACTTATAAACATGCTTTAAATTTTGGTTGAATTTTCTTGTTGTCTAATAGAAATCCTAAGGAAGCCAAAAATATTTTTCACAAAAGTTTATTCATGCATGTAAGTTGCTTTTTTGAGGTTGAAAGGTTTTGATTTTACATTGTTAATTAATTTTAATTTTTTTTTTGTTGATTTACATGTGAAAATTAAGTAACATTTTGTATAGTTTTTCCAACAAAATTTCTACTGTTAGAATTTTTAAAAAACTAAAGTTTTAGTTTTTAGTTGTCAATAAGATTTTTTATAAAAAAATGATTTTTGTAGACAAGATTTTTAAAGTGTTGTTATGGATTATGAATGAAATTATTTTGTAAATTAAAATAATTATAAGGACATTATATACAATTTTAAAAAGCTTACAATATATTAATTCTTCCAAAAATCTAAATTTTAAGTTTTTATATTTAAAACGGTAAAATAGTTTTTTTTTTTTTTTTTTTTTAATTCATAAAAACTCGACTCAAATGTAATTAAACAACACCAAAATTTTGAAAATAATTTATAAGATTAAAAAACATTTTTAGCCGGTAAAAAAGTTATATACCAAACGTAGCTTATTGAGGGCATGAATAGTTTAAAATTATTACCGACCTATTTATTTTGTAATTATTAAGATATGGCATGATATATTGCCAATTATAATCAATTGTATTTAAGTCAATTGATTAGAATTGATTTTGTAATTAATTGTACATTATTACCATAGTATTGTAACGGATACCTTCCCGAAATATCCGAGCTTGTAAGCCTATATAAAGGCAACATATGTTCTCATCGAATAACAAAAAAACAAAAACAATTTTTCTTCAAACTCTCTCTCGGTTTCTCAGTTTCTCACATGGTATCAGACGCCTAGGTTCTTCCCCCAGTTACTGTTTCCAAACAGTCCCTGGTGAAGTTGTTCCACTCCAGGACCTCTCTGAACTTTTCCAAATGGACAAATCTGATGTTATGCAGCCCATTCCTACCATTCTCACAGGTTCAAACTACCGTCTCTGGGTTCAGGGGATGCGCAGTTTTCTCAAAGGCCGAAAGTTATGGCGCTATGTCACGGGGGATATCAAGCTCCCCAAACAGAGTGTTGATGAGTCTGATGATAAGTTTGCGGATCGTCTTGAAGACTGGGATAGCAAGAATCATCAGATTCTGACATGGTTTCGAAATACTTCTACTCCCTCTATTCACCACCAATTTGGGCGCTATGACACTGCAAAGAAGTCTGGGATTTACTTGAAATGCGATACACTACCTCTGATCTCTCTAGTCAGTACCAATTGTGGGAGGAGTTGCATAATTTAAAACAGGATAGAGGTCAGCCTATTACCAGCTTTCTTGCTAAAATGGAGGCTGTTTGGGATCAACTTGCTCTTTCAGAACCTCTGATGGATTGTGCTGTTGATGCGGCCAAATATACTGCATACCGTGAGCGAATGAGGTTAATTCAATTTCTTATGGCTCTTACTGATGATTTTGAATCTTGTAGAGCTTCTTTATTACATCAAACTCCCCTGCCTACATTGGAGGCTGCTGTCTCTCGCTTATTATCTGATGAAACCAGATTAGGGTTACTTAAGCCTCCTCAAGATGATACCGTGCTTGCCGTAGCCAACAAACACTCCTTCCGAGGTGGTCCCAAGATATGTCGTACATGCAATAAATCTGGCCATACTTTAAACTGAATGCAGCCTTACTGAATGTCACAAATGCAAGAAAAAGGCCATGTTGCATCCCATTGCCCACTAAGATAGATTGCCGCTACTGCAAGCTGTCCTGGACACACAATTGAACATGCCCCACTCGTCCTCCCCGACCCGGTCAACCTCCGAGGCCTGTTGATAGCTGCTGCTGCCGCCAATGACGTCAGTATCCCTTCTTCCTCTCACATGCCTACTGGTAACTGTAAGAGCCAAATTTGGTCTAAGGGTATAAATGTCTTTCATCTCAAGCCCATCAGCATGTTAGGCCCAAGCCCAAAGAATTATGTATTTGATTACAATTAAAATCATAAAGCATGACCACTTAACCTAACTCTAGCACTAATCCCCACCACCCCACTTAACCTAACTCTAGCACTAATCTTCACTTACTCCAAAAACCATTACCAAATACACCAAACCTCATATCATGTTTTATCTATAAATATGAAAAGAGTACAGGAAGAATTCATTCAAGTCACATTTCTCTCACCCTAATACTTCATGCTCTCGATCCTTAATCCCCTCATATATACACGGCTCTCACGGCCAAACAAAGGAAGTAGAGGTAATATTCAACCTTGCTTTCCATTTTACAAACTTATTTCCTGCCACTGACTTGGGCGTCGGAGTGTACCCGGTATCCACCACACCGGTGGTAGCCTACTCCCGTCCACTCTACTTTGTTTTTTGCAGGATTGCTAGTGCCCAACTTACAAATTCTGATTGAGGACCTCGGCCGAAATCCAGCGTCCACAATTTGGCGCCCACCGTGGGGCCCTAGCAATAATTTGCAGACAAAGTCTTTCCACCAAACAGTCGCTGCTTAGTCAATCATGACTTCAAGCAATGAACAAACACCTGATCCAGTGGCATCACAACTGGCCATGCTACAAGACAGATTAAAAGCTTTAGAAGAAGAGAATTTTACCTTTCGTAGTTCCAACATGAACCTCCAAAAACAATTGGAACTTCTTTCATCACCCACTCAGCTTCCCAATACATCAGAACAACACAACAACCGGATCACTCCAGCTAATCTTCAAGGAGCATTTGACGAAACAACAGACGACATTCCTTCAAATGATGTGAACCAAAGGAACTTACCAAGTTCACCAGTCAACCAAGCCCAGCAAATTGTCGTCACAATGAGAAAGGAAATGAAAGAATTTAAAGAAGCTATTATGTCCAGTCTACCAGGGGTGAAACTCTCAATGAAGAAGAGTAGAGCTGGAACCATTTCAGATACCCCTTTCATTGAGACGATAACATCTGTTGAGCTACCACGGAAGTTCAGCCCACCAGACATGAAATTATACGATGGATCTACTGACCCAGACGACCATGTCATTCATTATAAATACAAAATGATGTCAACAGGCTTAGCTCCTCATCAATGGGAAGCTGGAATGTGCCGAGGATTTGGAGAAACTTTGGGCGGTCCAGCTCTTACATGGTTCATCAACCTACCATACAGATCCGTCAAATCTTATCAACAATTAGCAGACAAATTTGTTGAACATTTCGCCAGCTCTTGCAAACTTGAAAAAACTACTGATGATCTTAGTGGCATCCTGCAACGGAGGGGAGAATCATTACGAAGCTATGTTGCTCGATTCAACAAAGAAAGAATAACAATCCCAGACCTTCATCAACCAACAGCTGTGGAGGCTTTCAGGAACGGATTACTTTGTGAAAGTGGACTCTACAAAAAGCTGACTAAGTTTCGATGCTACACGATGGACCAGGTCATGGCTCGAGCCCAAGTCGAAATCAGGTGGGAAGAAGATAAAAGGAATAAAAGGAAAGACATTTCCTCCAGCATGCAGAACGAAAGAACAGTCCATTCTACCAAACGTCATAAAGAATTTACAAATATGATGCCAAAGCGTCATTCGGAGAAATGGAACCACCCAAGGAGAGAACATCAGCCCCACCAAAAAGGTTTTGATCAAAGACCTCCATCATACAGAGCTCGAGAAACAAATCCAATGGAAAAACCCAGACTCCCAGACTACAATTTTTCTATCTCCCCGGGAGAGTTAGTCTTGGTACTTAAAAAGATGGGAAATGAAGTAAAGTGGCCACCACGCAACAGAGAAAGTTTCAAAAATAAAGACACAAACAAATGGTGTGAATCCATCGAGACTACGGCCATACCACAGCTGAATGTGTAGCATTGAGGTTGGAAGTACTTGAATTGTTGAACAAAGGGTTTTTAAGGGATCTACTTACGGAGAAGGGCAAGCTACTTTAGCTCAGAGGAACGAGAAGGATGGACATGGGGAAGCACCAATTCAACCTCCACCAATTGATAACACAGTGAATCTCATTTCAGGAGGATCAGAGATTAGTGGAGTATCATATTCATCAGCCAAACGACATTCCAGAGCAATTGTATCAAGCCTTCAACATTCCACGACGTCTCTAGAAAAAATGTTTACAAACTAATAATGGAGTTTCCAGACGACATCAACTCTGGTAGCATGAACCCTCATCATGACGCCTTAGTAATCTCTCTACAGGTGGCAAATTTTATGATCAAACGAGTTCTGGTAGATACAGGATCATCAGCCAACATCATCTTTACAACAGCTTGGCAGACATGGGAGCTGAATTAGAAAAAGTTAACAAAAGAACGACTGTGTTGATTGGATTCAGTGGTGAACAAAAATTTACTTTGGGAGAAATAAGCCTTCCAGTCTACGCAGGGGGAATCAACAAAATGACAACCTTCCTAGTCCTAGATTGTCCTTCAGCCTACAATCTGATTATTGGGAGGCCATGGATTCATGAAATGAGGGCAGTATCCTCCACCTATCATCAAACTCTAAAGTTTCCTACTAAGTGGGGAATTCAAGAGATAAGGGGAGATAGAGTTGCTTCCAGAGGATGCTACCAGACGACAATGAAGGCAAAAGTCCATTCAGCATAGCAATTACAGAACGAACCTCATTCGCAGGAGCCCACACTTCCAAATATTGAAGAATTGGATGAGGTTCAAATCCATGACAAATATGCAGACCATAAAACTCAAATTGGAGCAAATCTAGATCCCAGACTACAGGCAGACTTAAGTGAATTTTTGCGAAAACGGCATGACCAGTTCGCTTGGTCGCATGAAGACATGACTGGGATTGACCCCAGCTTGATTACTCATCAACTCCATGTGGATCCAGACTACCCTCCAATCAGACAGAAAAGAAGGAAGTTTGCCCCAGAGAGAAACCAGATCATTGATGAAGAAATCCAAAAATTGTTGCAAAATGGTGCCATTAAAGAAGTTCAATTCCCAGCCTGGTTAGCCAATGTGGTGGTAGTACGAAAGAAAAATGGAAAATGGAGAGTTTGTATCGACTTCACAGATCTGAACAAAGCATGCCCAAAAGATTCATTCCCATTGCCTCATATTGATCAAATGGTTGATGCTACAGCGGACACGAATTGCTAAGTTTTATGGATGCATATTCTGGGTACAATCAAATCCTTATGCATCCAGGCGACCAAGAGAAAACAGCTTTCATGACCAATAGGGGAATTTTTTGTTACAAAGTAATGCCCTTTGGTCTCAAAAATGCAGGTGCCACATATCAGAGAATGGTCAATAAAATGTTCTCACAACAGATTGGAAAAACGATGGAGGTGTATGTAGACGACATGTTGGTGAAATCATCAAAATCTGATCAGCATCTGCAACACCTGGAAGAAGCATTCAAGGTGATGAATAGGTATGGGATGAAATTGAATCCAACAAAATGTGCATTTGGAGTAGCTTCTGGGAAATTCCTGGGATATGTCGTTACACAACGAGGGATTGAGGCAAATCCAGATCAAATCAGGTCTATACTTGAAATTCCATCTCCAACCTGCCCAAAGGAAGTCATGCGACTAGCAGGGAGAATTGCGGCGTTGAACAGATTCATCTCCAAGTCGACAGACAAAAGTTTTATGTTCTTTTCAGCCATCAAAAAGACAAAAAACTTTGAATGGACTCCCGCCTGCGAACAAGCTCTGAAAGAGCTGAAGCAGTACTTAACATCACCACCATTGTTGTCAAAACCACTCGACAACGAAAGGTTATTCTTGTACTTGGGAGTGTCAGACCAAGCAGTAAGCGCTGTTTTGATTCGAGAAGAGAACGGCACCCAACTTCCAGTCTACTATGTAAGCAAAGCATTACTTGATGCGGAGTCACGTTATTTGCATTTGGAGAAATTGGTACTAGCCTTGGTAATGTCTGCCAGGAAGCTACGACCATACTTTCAAGGGCATCCTATCACAGTTTACTCGGAGTACCCCTTGAGGAGCATACTACACAAGCCAGAATTGACTGGGAGATTAACAAAATGGGCTGTCGAATTGGGAGAACACGACATCACTTACCAGCCCAGAACAGCGATCAAATCTCAAGCCTTGGCTGACTTTGTAGCAGATTTCAGTCCAACTCAGAATCCCTTGGAAGGTACCGAAGTCAATTCAATCCAATCAAATTCACTTTGGAAACTTTCAGTCGACGGTTCTAGCAATAAGAAAGGGTGTGGCCTTGGCATAGTGATCACTACTCCTGATGGGGATATACTACAACAAGCAATCAAATGTGGATTCCGAGTTACAAACAATGAAGCAGAATATGAAGCTTTGATTGCAGGAATCAGCTTGGTCAAAGAGCTTGGGGGACGAAGAATCGAAGTGAAATCAGACTCCCAATTGATAGTGAATCAGCTCCAAGGTTCATATCAGGCACGAGACCCTCAAATGTTATCCTACTTGCAGAAAGTTAAAGAAGTCCAGGCGACCTTTCAAGAATTCAACATATCTCAGGTGTCAAGAAGTGAAAACACTCAGGCGGACGCGTTGGCTACCCTCGGGTCGACCATGCATGGAGACAAACTACAATCAATTCCAGTAGTGTATTTAAATTGGCCATCAATTTGGAAGGAGAACAAAGAAATCAACACCATCACTTCAGACGACTCGTGGATGACACCAATCATGAAATACTTGCAAGATGGACTGCTTCCAGAAGAAAGAAATGAAGCAAGAAGGATTCAAAGGCAAGCGGCAAGATTCACCATTTTTGATGGACATCTATTGAAAAGGTCATTCTCTGGACCCTACTTGAAATGTCTTACTCATGATCAAGCACAACATGTACTATCAGACTTGCACGAAGGAGAATGCGGAAATCATTCTGGAGGACGAAGCCTTGCCTCACGCGCCCATTCGACTGGGTATTATTGGCCAACTATGAGAATTGATTCAGTCAATTACACGAAGAAGTGTGAAAAGTGTCAGAGATTCGCTCCTATTCCACATCTTCCACCAGAAAAGCTGAATCCTATCCTATCCCCATGGCCGTTCATGAAGTGGGGTATGGATATTGTAGGGAAGCTACCAATCGCCCCTGGACAAAGAGTCTACATGCTAGTCTTGACAGATTATTTTTCAAAGTGGATTGAAGCAGACTCCTTTGCCAAAATACGAGATAAAGAAGTTCAAACATTTGTCTGGAAAAACATCATATGTCGTTTCGGCATTCCCAAGGAGATTGTAACAGATAATGGCTCCCAGTTATTAGCCGACATTTTCAAGACTTCTGTAAAAATTGGGGGATCAAGTTAAGTTTTTCAACCCCACGCTTTCCACAAGCTAATGGGCAAGCCGAGTCTTCCAACAAGACACTTTTGAATACTTTGAAGAAAAGATTGGAGAAGGCGAAAGGATCATGGGCAGACGAGCTTCCTGGAGTATTGTGGTCCTACAGAACGACCATCCGTTCTTCGACTGGAGAAACTCCTTTCTCTTTGGCATTTGGAACAGAGGCAGTAATTCCAATCGAAGAAACCATTCCTTCTTTACGCTACCAGTACGCTAATGATGACGCAAATCAGCAGTTGATGTATATGAATCTAGATACAATCGACGAAAGACGAGAAAAAGCGACCATACGACTAGCGTCTCATCGACAAAGAATGGCGAGATATTTCAACAAAAATGTCAGAAGTCGAACATTCAAAGAAGGGGATTGGGTACTACGAAAAGTTTTTCAAAACACAAAAGAAGTCGGAGAAGGAAAGTTGGGACCAAATTGGGAGGGGCCATACATCATCACAAGAGTTATTGGACACGGAGCCTACAAATTACAAACAATTGAGGGGAGACAAATTCACAATAGTTGGAATGCAATTCACCTTAAGCAATTTCACCGGTAATTTATGCGTGCATTTATTTATATTTTATGGTTCAGAGTAAATTTCAAATTAATGTATTGTGTGATTCGACTTAAAAACAAATTTCATTTGAAATATCATCCCAAAATATCATTAATTCATTAAAATTTGTTCTACAAAGAAGTTAAATTAAAATTACAAAAGATTCAAATTTCCGGAGTGGCTTCTTCTTGAATGCATTCAGCAGCAACTTCAGGTGCAGGAATTTCTTGAACTTGTGTAGTCGGCTCGATTTCCACTCGACTAAGTTCTTCATTCTTATTATCCGTTTCTTGAACTTCAGCCGCCCCCTCGCCATCAATAACTTCTTTTTCTGCCACTTTCGAGTCGACCTCTTCGCCTTTCTCTTCCACATCACCCTCGTTTGAAAAAGAAACTCCTGCCAATAATTGATCATACTGCTGAATCCATTTCTTTGGTTCCCAAGCTCCTGTCTTTCCTTCAAGGAAATCCTTCATCAGATGGCTGCGTTCTTTCATCATTGATTCAAGAGCGATCCCTTCAAGATTCTCAAGTAATTCTTCATTCTCCTTCTTCACATTCTCGAACGCATCCTTATAGCCTTCAATTGTAACTTCAGAAGTCTCCTTTTCCATCTGAAGTGTTGCCTTCACTTCCTTCAACTCCTTCTCCAATTCAGCATTTCTTTTTTCAAGCGACTTCTTTTGGACCACTTCCTTTTTCATAGCTGCAAATGATTTATCCATCTCTCTCTGTTTCTTAAGAGTCGATTCGACATATCGCTGCATATGTAGACTGCACTCCATTGCCTGGAAAAAGGATTTAATTAGAATCCATTCTACAAATTATTAAGAAATTTCTATCTACTTTCTTACTTGGTAACTTAAAGCCGCAGCCTTTTTCATCGACTCGACCGGGCCAATCTTGGATAACCTCTGTTCATCCTCCTCCAGCAATAGCTTCTTAATAAAAGGGTCAAGGCTTGATGGGTCCGAAATTGCAGTCGACCCTGATGGAATCCTGATAACTATATTATCGATTTCATCGATTTCATCCGCCTTCCTTTTCCCCCCTTGGACAACTATTTCGGTCGACTTCCCCTTATGCTTTGGAGTTCCAGTCGACGATACCAATTGTGGTTCTGGAACCTCCACTTCTGGCTCCTTTATCTTGAGCTTCCTAGCCTTTTTTCGGCTCATCAACTCATCGATTGATGCTACTTTTATTTGCCTCGACGCCATGTCCTCTGCGCATAAAATTTCTTTTGGAGTTAATGTCTTTATAAACCACACCTTTCCGTACAGTGCTCGAATCGACCGAGTACAGTAGATGACTTCCAATACGTTTTTAGAAAGTGCCAAAGGGGTAGATATACCTTCTGATTCGAAGATTTCTTCCCACTGTAAAGTTGCTCTTAATCTCTGCTCTACCAAGATTATCCTCCAATCTCTTTGTTCGACCGGTAGATCAAGAAGAGCTTTAGTATTCGACAAAATGAGAGGTGTTTTGTCGAATAAACTGTTTCGAAAAGGACCTGCATAATAAACAATCCATACATTAGTTTCATACGACAATAATATTGATAAATTTTCAATTAATAGAAGAATTTGATACTCACTAAATACACCCCAATATTCTGAAACTCGACCCATTCCAGTCGACCCAAAGATACCCTCATTTTTCACAAAGAAGTACTCTGATTGCCAATTACCCCTATCGTTTGTTGGAAGCCCCATAATTATTTGTTCCCTCTTACGACGAAGATACAAAGTATATCTCCCTTTCTCAGTAAGATGCTCTTTGAGGTAGTATGAATATAAAACATCCTTCACCTCAAATAATAACCCCTGTTCGAATGCTAAGCATTCAATCGACATTAGAATCCTCCAAGCATTCGGCATTAGCTGTGAAGGAGCAATCCCGTAATGATCCAAGATTTCCCAAGCTAACCTCGGAATAGGGAATCTGAGCCCATTAGAAAACGGTACTACATAAAAACCCACCCAACCAGGAATTTTATAATCAATCCTTTCAGACGGCAAAGGCACCCTCAGTTCCATTGTTCTAGGAAATCTATACTTAATCCTAATTTCCATTAGCAGGGTAGCCGTCATTCGACTAGCTGGGTTTTTGGTTAGTATGTTGGTAGGCTCACTTGTGCTCACCCCTCCACTAAATTCCTCGACAGCAGCCAATGATCTAATAGGAATTGCCTGCAACGGAACTTCATGCGACATAACGGTTACAGGTCCTTCCTCAAAAAACTCTTGACGCGACCATTCCCTTAATGATTTTTCTTCTGTTGATTCACTCGATGATGATCCTACGAATGTATCGATCTGTTCTCCTAAACTTTCTAAAGAGTCTCCACTCGACATATTCTATTCGGCGAGTCTACAAACAAATAATTTCTAAGGTTTGGGTTCCTTAAAGATCAAATCCTACTCCTATCTCAAACACAAATCCTCCAAATAGAGTATGATTCTAAAGATCAAACAACCTAATTTAGCTAAGAACAGATTGAAGCTACTCTACGAACATTCAAAGCAAATGAAGAACGCGAAGAGAGTGAAAGAAGTACCTTGGAGCCTTGAAGTCTCTCCCAAATCGATTGATCTTGTGAAATGAACAATGAACCCATCAAGCCACTCTTATACTACTTCTTTTGGCGGTTTATTTCCCGCCATGAAACTCCTCGTTATTTGCGCTAGGTTTTACTCCATTAAACGACACGTGGAAGATCTAAGAAATATTTAGCAAACCCCGGTGCAGATATACACTCGACAAATGGTGGTTCAGTCGACAAGGGACATTCCCCTGAAACTCATGTCCAGTCAAATGAACTCCTGAAGCTGTGATTGGTTCAGTCGACAAAGGGACATTCCCATGAATCATGTGGAGTCAAATGAACTCCTGAACCTATGTTTGGTTCAGTCGACAAAGGGACATTCCCCTGGACTCATGTCGAGTCAACTGAACTCCTGAACCACCGTTTGGTTCAGTCGACAAAGGGACATTCCCATGAATCATGTGGAGTCAAATGAACTCCTGAACCGCCGTTTGGTTCAGTCGACAAGGGACATTCCCCTAGACTCATGTCGAGTCAAGTGAACTCCTGAACCACCGTTTGGTTCAGTCGACAAAGGGACATTCCCCTGGACTCATGTCGAGTCAAGTGAACTCCTGAACCACCGTTTGGTTCAGTCGACAAGGGACATTCCCCTGGACTCATGTCGAGTCAACTTGGACTCCTGAACCACCGTTTGGTTCAGTCGACAAGGGACATTCCCCTGGACTCTTGTCGAGTCAAGTTGGACTCCTGAACCACCGTTTGGTTCAGTCGACAAAGGACATTCCCCTGGACTCTTGTCGAGTCAAGTTGGACTCCTGAACCACCGTTTGGTTCAGTCGACAAAGGACATTCCCCTGGACTCATGTCGAGTCAAGTAAACTCCTGAACCACCGTTTGGTTCAGTCGACAATGGACATTCCCTTGGACTCATGTCGAGTCAAGTAAACTCCTGAACCACCGTTTGGTTCAGTCGACAAGGGACATTCCCCTGGACTCATGTCGAGTCAAGTAACCTCCTGAACCACCGTTTGGTTCAGTCGACAATGGACATTCCCTTGGACTCATGTCGAGTCAAGTAAACTCCTGAACCACCGTTTGGTTCAGTCGACAAGGGACATTCCCCTGGACTCATGTCGAGTCAAGTAAACTCCTGAACCACCGTTTGGTTCAGTCGACAATGGACATTCCCCTGGACTCATGTCGAGTCAAGTAAACTCCTGAACCACCGTTTGGTTCAGTCGACAATGGACATTCCCTTGGACTCATGTCGAGTCAAGTAAACTCCTGAACCACCGTTTGGTTCAGTCGACAAGGGACATTCCCCTGGACTCATGTCGAGTCAAATTAGACTCCTGAACCATCGTTTGGTTCAGTCGACAAAGGACATTCCCCTGGACTTATGTCGAGTCAAATTGGACTCCTGAACTACCGTTTGGTTCAGTGGACAAAGGACATTCCCCTGGACTCATGTCGAGTCAAATTGGACTCCTGAACCACTGTTTGGTTCAGTCGACAAGGGACATTCCCCTGGACTCATGTCGAGTCAAATTGGACTCCTGAACCACCGTTGGTTCAGTCGACAAGGGACATTCCCCTGGACTCATGTCGAGTCAAATTGGACTCCGGAACCACCGTTTGGTTCAGTCGACAAGTTACATTCCCCATGACTCTTGTCGAGTCAAGCGGGACTCCTAAATTTACATTCAGTTCAGTTGACCAGAGAATATTCCCCATTACTTAAGTCAAGTCAAATTAGAATGACTAAAGACTTCGTCTGCCCATATAATACACGCGATATTTTCCAAAAAAACCCACATTTTGCATAAAGCTCTTATAAAACAATCCAACAGAAGGTGATACATTCTTGTCACGTGCTTTTGTGATTAGTATCATTCGACACAAACGTATATACTCTCTAAGACAAAATTTCTTTGACTTAGAGAGTAAGGGACAAACTGTAAGAGCCAAATTTGGTCTAAGGGTATAAATGTCTTTCATCTCAAGCCCATCAGCAGCAGTTAGGCCCAAGCCCAAAGAATTATGTATTTGATTACAATTAAAATCATAAAGCATGACCACTTAACCTAACTCTAGCACTAATCCCCACCACCCCACTTAACCTAACTCTAGCACTAATCTTCACTTACTCCAAAAACCATTACCAAATACACCAAACCTCATATCATGTTTTATCTATAAATATGAAAAGAGTGCAGGAAGAATTCATTCAAGTCACATTTCTCTCACCCTAATACTTCATGCTCTCGATCCTTAATCCCCTCATATATTACACGGCTCTCACAGCCAAACAAAGGAAGTAGAGGTAATATTCAACCTTGCTTTCCCATTTTACAAACTTATTTCCTGCCACTGACTTGGGCGTCGGAGTGTACCCGGTATCCACCACACCGGTGGTAGCCTACTCCCGTCCACTCTACTTTGTTTTTTGCAGGATTGCTAGTGCCCAACTTACAAATTCTGATTGAGGACCTCGGCCGAAATCCAGCGTCCACAGTAACTTAGAATCCCTTCTTAGACAAATACTTTCCATTCCTTCTGGTACTTCCACTGCCTTGTCTACTACATCAGGTAATTCCTCTTGGTTTTTTGATTCTGGTTGTTGTAATCACATGACTTCTCAACCTCACTTTTTCTCCACTTTGGATCTAAACACTACTGCACCGCCGATACATACTGCCGACGGCTCACAGATGAATGTCAGTCAAACCGGACAAATTACTACCTCTACACTCACACTACCCAACACTTTTTTAATTCCCAAACTTACATTTAATCTTATTTCTGTTGGACAATTGTGTGAACTTGGCCTTGAACTAATTTTTTCTTCCAATGGTTGTCGTGTACAGGATCCGCAGACGGGACAGATTCTTGGGACAGGCCGTAGAATTGGACGTCTGTTTGAGCTCACTTCCCTGCATCTTCCTTCCGCTCGTATCTCCCAGTTATGTGCTGCAACTAGCTCTTCTCCTCTTCATCTCTGGCATCTGCGTCTCGGTCATGCTTCCTTAAGTAAACTTCGTCCTTTGATTTCCAATGAGTCTTTAGGTTCTATTACAGTCAAAGATTTACATTGTGTTTCTTGTCAGCTTGGCAAACAACCAGCTTTGTCTTTTAATAATAATCCGTCTATTTCGACTGCTCCTTTTGATTTAATTCATTCTGATATATGGGGTCCTTCACCTACACCAACTATGGGGGGATCAAGATATTTTGTGATATTCATTGATGATTATTCGCGTTTTACCTGGATATTTCTCATGAAA
>SKCR01018083.1:0-19363 GCA_019454045.1 Zanthoxylum bungeanum | reverse complement strand
TTCGGATGGATTCGGATCATTTAGAATGAACATGAAGGCTTCCGTATAAAGGTATGGAAGGGTGCCTTAAGGACACCCTTTGGTTTGGGGTGCAACCCTCCAAAGGGTTATTGACAGGTGCATAATCACACGCGTATAACGCAAGCGCACGTATCGTTCAAGTAGTATAAAAAGTATCGATCCCACAAGGACTTAATACCTAATCTATTAATTTTATGAGGTCAAATGATTACTAGTATCTAACAGGTTGATTGATTGATTTGAAATGGTGATGATTTTGAATTTAAAAACAAGAAAATAAAATTGCGCGAAAGTAGGTTTAAGAAAATTCAATATTAGGAAACTATCTAGGGTTGTGAATCTTCCAATATCATTTTAAAGATAAAGTGGTTTTTTTCATTTTTGTGTAATATATCGGTTTACTAACCTGGAACACTAAATTATGCGAAAGCCTCTGTCGATGGTCAGACGCAAATACTCAGTATAACCCAATTGAACCATATGTCTATGTCAACCAAATTACCTGGATTCATTAAGTTTAAGTTCCAATTATGGCTACCCCCCCCCGACAAGTATATGTCTATCCTATAAGGAAATCTATTAAAGGGTTATCTATCCTCAAGGAAGATCGTGGGCTATTAAGTCTAAGGCTAAAACCTAAAATTCCTTTGTCAAGTTTATTTTAGATTTACCAGATCAATCTTATTAGTGGCCAATTAAAAAAACGCATTAAGCTTAAGAATTAATAAGTAAACCTTTAAATTACCCAAACTATAAAATAACCCCTTATAAACCGGTGATATTAGAATTCATCACACCCCAGATACTAACTTAGTTACGACACATAACTAGGGCTAGTAAAAACTTAAATAAAATAAAAGACATAAAGTAAAATGCTGAAAAGTAAATTGTTTAAAAGTAAATGACGGAAAGTAAAATGCTGAAATTAAATACTGAAAATTAAATGCTGAAAAGTAAATGCTGAAAAGTAAATTACTAAAAAGTAAATTGCTGAAAAGTAAATTGCTGAAAAGTAAATGTTGAAAGCAAATTGCTGAAAAGTAAATGCTGAAAGCAAATTGCTGAAAAGCAAATAAAGTAAAAGTACAATAAAAGAAAATGCTGAGGTAAAATGATCCACTTTTATTACTTCTATTTTAGATATCTCCCTTAATATAATATATTAACTTTGCATGATAATTACCAACCAGCCATATAGGCGGTATCCAGATTAAGTCAAAATAATAATTAATTACCAACCGACCAATCAGGCGGTATCCAGTTTAGTAAGGTTAAAACCAATTTAAATAATTACCAACCGGCCAATATGGCGGTATCCTCGTTAAGTCAGGTTTTAACTAGTTTATATATTATAATTAAGGGAGATTAATCTAAATATTAGTAATAAAAGTTTTACCTTTTACCCCAGCAAATGGGAGTTACCTCCACATTACTGAAAAGCAAAAACTGAAAATTAAAGAAAGAAAAGTATTGTGCGTAAAAGTAAATTGCGGAAAGTAAAAAATGAAAAGTAAAGAAAAGAAAGTGCGAAAGCGGAAATTAATTACTGAAAGCTGTAAATAAACAAACAAGATACAATCTTCTTAGTATTCTTAAGGAATTCCTTAGAAGAAAGTATGAATTTACAAATGAAATGGCTTGGTAAATATAGGCAAAATTTTGCCTCCACCAAATCCATTATTAATTGCTCCACTAATTGCTCTACCAAATCCATTATTAATTGCTCCACTAATTGTTTATCATGTTTGGTTGTGATTTGATAATTTTTATTATTTATTTATTAATTTATTTTTTTGCTTTGAAAATGATTGAAAATGACTTTAATAATTACACACAACACACTTCTCGATAGTTCATCAATTTAGGCCATGAAATCTTCAGAATTCGAAATTATTTTGTCTTTCAAAGTTGTAGATCTTTGAGTCTTATTTAATTTGGAACTTGAATCAGCTCAATCCGATATCGGAGTAAAACGTTATGCCCAAAATACGACAGATGAGTAAAATTGGAATTTCCAAAACTCCACTTCGTTAAAACGCCCTTTCAAGTTTTCAATCTCCAAAATTAATATGTCAAGTCCAATTTTTTCCCTTATTTGACCCAAATTTAGTCCTAAATGATTTCATTGTGTCCCAATATTATTTTATCTGCAAAATAAACTAAAACACATCAAACGTTCATCAAACCCGAGAAACTAAAAAAAATATTAAGTAAAAGGGGCGGTAAATATTGATATATTTTCCTCTCATCAGTTATACCCCTCTCATGCACCACTTGGAGAATAGAAGTATGTTCTTCTAAATTGGAGGATTTGTCTCTACATGTGTGTACCTTTCCTATGAGTTACCATCCAAGGGACATATCCATCCTCCATCAACACTTAATATTTGAAGAATTTACAACAACCATACTAGTTTTCAGTTCATGTGTCTGTCTATATATCACAGCTTAGATATTCAGTTATATGCCATGTCTTTCACATATATGTCCCATGTCGCAACATGCATCAGTTTTAGTTCTTCATAATTCACTGTGCATTCATAGACTTGCAGTTCAAAAATTCAGCATCTCCGCCAGTTGTGTTTTCAAATTAGACCTATCAGTCTCAAGCTAGTCATGAATCATACATGTCTGTTTTCAAAACTCATTTTTTTTTCAGTTTTCAAGATTATGACATGTTATTATGCTTTTGATATTTTAAAATAAGTTCTTTTATGATTTTCTTCGGATTTTGAGGCATGGGGAAAAACTCACCTCAGTATGTAACTTGACTCAGATATGGAATTGACGGATACAGATATCGTGTGCACACGCTGTTGGTGTTTTGGACGAATGGCGCAGCGAAAGCGTTGTTCGGGCGAAATCGTAATTTAAAACTTTTTCAAAATTACCGAATAAATTATTCAATATCTAATATGAATAATTTATTCATGTTTTACCTAAACCAATTTATTCGATATCAAATAACGACATAAATATATTTGAAACATTGCGAAACTATTACGAAAAATGTTTTTTTCCGTAAAATGACGTAAAAACGTGTTTTTGACCGAACCGACCACCCGACACTTATGGGGACTGCCCAGGTCAGCCCCATTAGTGTTAGGGTAGTTCATGGGTTGCCCGAACAATGACGAACTCTATGTTTGGACAGCCGTCACCCGGTTGGCTCAAAAGTCACCTGGTAACGCCGTTTTTGGCCGTTTTCGCTTATTTCAACTCCGAAACACTTTCCGGAAATTGTTCCAACTCTCAAAACAAATTCATTACATTCATAAGACAACAATTTCATCACAAAATCAGAATCATTTCCAGGACTGAAACAGAAAACGAAATTGCCCATTTTTCATGCTTTAAATCCAAATTTTCAATATTAATCAAATTAATCTCAACACCAAATCAAGTCATCACATATGAAAAACTCAATAATAATTCTAGGTGTCACAAGAGTGGTCATAACACTCTAGAATAGAATCTCATTATCAAATTATCAAATTGGATACAAATTATATTAATTTCACCCAAATCTACTTCATACATGCATCAATAGCTTCCAATCCATCATCAACAACCAAAAGCCCTAATTTTTCAAAATTGAAGAAACCCTATAACATTTCTAAATCATCAAGAAACAAGAAATCAAATTTCCAAGCTTAGGGTTTTGAAGACTTACCTTAAATCTCCTAAATCCTTAGTCTTTTTTCTTGATTTTCCTTCATTTCTTCATGGATTCATCAAACATATTTGAAACCCATATTTCTTTGAAGACTTTCGGCCATGGAGAGAACCAAATGAAGAAGAAAACAATTTTCCCTATTTATTTAATGTTGATCGACTAAAGAGGGGCAAATTTGTCCAATTGTATTATTTAATCCAATTAAATAAATAAATATACATATTTAACTTTATATTATCCAATCAAAATTGCACACTCATAAAGTTTAATTAAGTCATGCCATTTTTACCAATAATAACTAAACAAATTTCATAACATTTATGAAAAAGTTTAATTAATTAATTATTCAAATATTTAACAATTAAATATCCAAATAATCAATTAATGTAATTATTATTATATATGTATTTTTATTTACAATAAATAACAAATACATATATTTATGGCATGTGCCAAAATCTCATTTGACGAATAATTAATGTGTATCTAATCGTATTATATATCAAATACAAATACACAATAATTATTATCGGACAAAATTCCCTAATGCATGTGTTATCATTTAACCGATTAAACGATCCAAATTAACTCATTTAATCCGGTGAAATATTATGAATAATCTGTATTATTCATATCGCGTTGCCCAAGTGCTAAACGAGTACACTTCATATTGTGGGACTCTCTAAGTTTAGGTTTATCCGTAACGAAATCCAATTTCGTGTCCATAATCCACCCACTCATGGATTATGACGACCACAAATAATCTCGCTAAACTATGCAAGTCAATGTCATTGCATACGTATAATCCCTATGTCACAGGCTATCCATTTTATACTTGGGATATAGATGAGAACGTCAAATCTGTTCGGTATAATATAGTCGACTTTCAATTTATGATCTCTAAATAACATTCGGAACTGATTTCCAAAGTTATACCACGGCCATGGATTTACTACATCGTAAACACATGAGGATGTCTATGCCATGTACACAAGACTGACGGATAATATCTTGATACGCACTGGATATCATGAGCATCAGTCCACACCCAACGAACAGGCGGAGGTCTGATCTAAATAGATCGGTGACGTGACTGCCATCAAAGTGTGGAGGATAACTAATATCTCCCACTATGGTATCTCAAGTCGAATGACCACTATGCTCGCTCAACTCAAGAAGATTCCTATTGACGTTGGTGTACCATCTATTAGGAAATCTTCAGTGAGTCGTTCAGTGTCTTATCAAATAAACACCTACATGTCTATACGAGTCTCCCGAGACTCATGGTTCATTGGGATAAACCATCGGACCAAGTCACGATATACGACATGTACTGATCTCAGCGGATTTTATTAACCAACCCGTGTTAGTAAATCTTGACCAAGAACTTTATTTAAGGATATACGTCTCATAGTGCGCTTCTCAATGTCAATTACAAACTACGTTATAACTGCGCACTGTATTGTAAATCCTAGGGTCTTTGTCTAATATACATGTATCACTAAACCAGATTTAGTTTCGATCTAATCATAATCAGATATCTAATCGTAATTAAATCGAATAAGTGTATAAAAGACAAGGGTGCTACCATTAAATTAGTAATATTATGGAAAATGAAATTGTTCGTAATCATGAATCGGACATAAATGTTATCCGGATTGGCACTCCGAGCACCAACCCTAACACACGCAGTTCATGACTAGGGATGACAGATGCCCCTATATCCTAGATTCAGAGTCTAGAGGGTAGCATAGATCTGCACCCCTGGCTCAAGATTGTGGCTTGAGGTAGGAGTGGGCATCGGATCGGATCACGATACCGAATCCGACCGAATCGCAATGAGTGGATTCATCGGATTTCGGATCGGATAAAATCTGATCCGATTCGATCCTTTTTTTTTTTCTAAATTAGGTATAAAATGACGTCGTTTTGGAAGTTCCAAAATGACGTCGTTTTCATTTTGGCGTGAAACCTAAATTAGTAAATTAGGTCTCAAATCTCAATAGTCAATATTCTACAAACCAGTCTTCATCTCCATCCAGTACCATCACTGAAGCTTCAAACCAGTTCATTGTCTCTTCATCTTCGACCTTCTTCTTCGAGTTAGGAAGCCATTGAAGGTTCGAGTCTTCATCTCCATCTGTAAACTTTGCATGTCTTCTTCTTCTACTATTATGTCTTATTCTTCAACTGTTTTTATGACTATTTTATATATTTGATTTGATTTGTGGTTTTTTTTTCTGTAATCTTCAAATGATTGTTTTGTTAATAATTTTTTAATTATTAAAAAAAGAAATTGGTATGTTTTTGATCTATAGATCTAGCATTTCGTCTTCTCTTCGGCATCGGCAGTCTTCATCTTCAAGTGAATCAGTTCACTGTCTCTTCGTCTTCGACTCTTCTTCTTCGAGTTAGGAAGCCATTCAAGCCTTGAAGGTTGGATTTAGAATTTTTCATTATTTGCAACTTTGCAGTTTGCACTTTGTGGATATGGAATTATGGATTTTTATTTTATATATTTGATTTGATTTGTGGTTTTCTTTTCTGTAATCTTCTAAGAAATTAGTATGCTTTTTGATCTACAGATATAGCAATATAGCATTTCGTGTTCTTAATATAGCAGAAGATACATTGACAGAGCATAGAGAGTAGCTAGTTGACTTTGCTTTTGTGTGTTTTTCACATTTGGCTTTGAGTTTTGTGGAAGAGGAACCATCCTTTTTTTTTAAATACCGGATTCAACATCAATTACCCTATCACATTATAAGCACCAATCCAAAGAATTTTGATATCAGTAGTAAGCTAAATTATGTTGATTTTTTGATAATCAACTACACACACAACTAAGATTTAATTACATATATATTCTTAACCATTAACTCACCTCAGAATCCAAGTCCTATATATTAAAGCAACAAGCATTTGATTCAATCTATTTATATCAATAATACACTTAATTGTAAATCCAATTTAAATTAAGTGGGGGCACTTAGCCAATAGCCACTCTCCTTTGTCCACCTCTTTCTATTACCAAGACCCACTGCTTATTGCTTAGCCAACGATGGATATATAAAATATTAAATTTTTTAATTTAACTCATGGTAGAATTATATTCTGAGGAAATTATGTAGCAAGTTCCATGGAAATATTTCTTTCAAGTTTTGTAAACTAGCATTCATTCAGGTACTTGATGTTTCTTTATTTTGTTGTTGCTCTTCATTGTAGATGAGTGGGTTTGGAAGCTCACCCAGCACCAACAGTAGTGGGTCAGAATCGGATTCTTTTGATGTACAATTAACAGAATTAAGAAAACGGAAGGGAAATGGAAAATTCCCATCAAACTCTTATAGACCGCCATTATCAAAAAAATCTGATTCATCGCCATCAATCACATCAGTAGCAACTAAAGCAAGAGCTAGAAGATCTGAAGTGTGGAAAGTTTTCCTCATGAGTGAAGATAATCCAGATAGGGCTGTATGTACATATTATCAGAAGACTTATGCTTGTAGTGCAAAGGATCGGTCCACAACCAACTTGAAGAGGCATATGGAGACTTGCAAATCGTACTTGGCTTATTGTGAAAAATAATGTGTTTTGGTTGGGCTTGGGGTTGGTGAAGAGGGAGGCGCAAGTGGAAATCTCACCGTGATAGACAATCATTTCAATCAAGCAGCGTGTCGAAAAACAACTGTGAAGATGATTATTGTTGACGAGCTTCCATTTAGCTTTATAGAGAAATAAGGTTTTCGACATTTCTGTAGTGTTACCGTCCCTCGTTTTGATGTCCCATCTCGTAGGACTATAACTAGAGATATCTTATAGCTGTATGCTGATGAAAAAGTTATGTTGAATAGTCTTTTAGTTGTGGGTCATCAGCGAGTTAGTTTGACCACCGACATATGGACGTTAATTCAAAACATTAGTTACATGGTTATCACTGGACATTTCATAGACAGTGATTGGCAGTTGCATCGGTGAATCCTTAGCTTCTGTCCAATTAACAATCAAAAAGGGGGACACTATTGGAAGATTAATAGAGTCTTGTTTACAGAACTGTGGTATTGAGAGAATTTTTACTATAACCGTGGATAATGCCAGTGCCAATATTGTTGCCATCCAACATTTGGTGAGGAAAATGATGACATAGAGGGGAGATGCATTGGTGCTTAATGGAGAGTATGTGCATATGCGGTGTTGTGCTCACATATTAAACTTAGTTATGTCTGATGGTCTGAAAGAATTGGATGATAGCATTATAGCAATTCGCAATGCTATTAAGTATGTGAGATCTTCTCCATCAAGATTGGAATCATTTAAATCAACGGTAGCACGTGAGAGGATAGGAGCAAGGGAAGTGTCATATTAGATGTTCCTACTAGGTGGAATTCCACCTACTTAATGTTGAATGATGCATTAGACTTCCAGAAGTCCTTTGATCGAATGATTGATGATAATGGTAACTATGCTCCATATTTTAGAGATGATGAAAATGGGAGCAAACGGATTGGGCCCCCTA
The DNA here is from genome assembly GCA_019454045.1 of Zanthoxylum bungeanum. Lineage (NCBI taxonomy): Eukaryota > Viridiplantae > Streptophyta > Magnoliopsida > Sapindales > Rutaceae > Zanthoxylum > Zanthoxylum bungeanum. Next base: position 11,150 of record SKCR01018083.1, on the reverse strand, counting down.
CAGATATAGATTGGGAGAAAGCTCAATATTTTGCCGATTTTTTTGAGATTTTTTATGATGCAACGAATATGTTCAGTGCCTCGTCTACCGTCACTTCTTGTTTCAGCTACAATGAGATTTTCAAGATTCATACTAGCTTGAAAAACCTGGCGCGTAATGAACATCTTCTTTTGCATGAGATGGCCATATCTATGAAGATGAAATTTGATAAATATTGGGAGACCACTTCCAAAATAAATAAATTATTGATTGTCAGTACTATTCTCGATCCATGGCGTAAGATGACATTTGCGTCTGTTTGTTTTGGTATACTTTTTGATAATGACACTGTTAAGATGGAGGAAATGAGAAAGTCCACTAGAGATTTATTGAAAAGATTATACGATATGTATAATGAATGGTATGGCACAAATGGGTTGTTTGTTGATGGTGATGGATCAAGGGTTGGTGGTGTAACTGGTGTTGGTGGAAATGAGTCTAGTGGTGGAATGACACAAAATCAACCGTTTGTTAGACCGCGAGCACAAGATAGAACGCGTAAGCGTAATACAAGTGTGCAATCTGATGATCCGTTTCAGGTTTTTCAGACTAGTCATCTCATTCATCAAGAGGAAAGTACTGAGGTTGATATGTATTTGATGGAACCCTATGAGACTAGTCGTGACCCTCGCTTTAGTGTTTTGATGTGGTGGAAAACAATAATGGTAAGTATCCGATTTTGGCTAGGATTGTTCGTGATATTTTTGCAATGCCAGTATCGATAGTGGCATCTGAATCGGCATTTAGTACGGGCGGTCGTGTTCTTGATAGTTTTCGTAGCTCATTAACTCTCGTAATGGTCGAGGCTCTAATTTACACTCAAAATTGGATACGGAATAAGCTTACAATTGAAAAAACCAATGAGGTGGAAGCCATGCTATTGGAGGCGGAGTAATACGAAAAGCTTGAGGAAGGTAAAAAAAAACTTATTATTTTGTTTTGTTAAATTTTTATTGTGAATACCATAAAATGAAAACTTATAATAAGTTTTTTTTTCCTTTTAAGAATATCGTAAATTACAATCTGAATCACAATCACTGGGTCATGTTGCTGACAGTGGAGTTTGAGTCAAATTTTATAAGTCTCTCTCTCTCTCTCAAGTTTCAACTATTCATGACAATTTCAGTAGTCTTTTGAAGTTTTGATATTTCTTTATATATTCATTCATTTTTTAGAAAGTAGTAATTGATTTTTGTTATTAACCCATTATTGTATTTTTGAATTGTGAACTTTGATGATAGGTATATTTTAGTTTCTTCATATACATATAGTATATTTTAGTCCTCTGAGTCTTGTCTTTGTATTGTTAATGTACCTTAGTTGAGAACCCAACACATCGCTTCTGCAATCAAAGTTGACTGCTAATTGTGAACTTATTTGCATTTTGCAGAACCCAAAAGCAGGTTTTGAAGCTGCCTTTTTTTGCATGTGTCTTGTTGCGTATGCGTGTGTCTTGTTTGTTTATTTGGATGAGTCTCATGGCGGTTTGCTGTGATCTTAAAGTAGATGTTAATGGGGAAGAGACTTTCATGTTAGACAAGGTAAAAATCTTGTAATTGTTTTGCTTTGCATCTTCTGGGTTTCTATCTAATGTGTGTTTTAAATTTTTAATATAACCAGAATTTTGAATAACTGTGATCTTGTGTGGGTTTTGATTCATCTAAGAGCATTTGCTCAACTTCTTAAAAGCTGAGAGTTTATCAAATAGTCATTTGACTTGCAATATCAGATATTGAAAGTATGAAACCGTGGAGCAATGAGGTGCAAGGGCATTGTGAGTATGTCAGTGTATAGAGTCAATACACCACTATAATTGTTGCGACTACTTGCATAATTTTTATGTTCAGATCTTGAGAACTTGAATTGTGGAAAATTGAAACTGATTATTGATGCATTTTTGTTCCACCATTTTCAGCTTCAAAACTGTCTTTGTTGACTTGGATGATATTAAGGAGAATACTTGTGAATGTGATCTCGCATGCCCTTTTCATTCTTAGATTATAAGACTTTTATAGGAGGACCAAGTTGCTATTAAGGTGGCAGTCATGGTCTTTAGATGGATAAAGAGTCTTGGTATTTTTTTTTTCTTAATCTCTCTGGAATTTTGATGCCAATGCAATGCAGTTTAATACCATTGAGTGCTCTTTTCTCCTGTCACTTGTTGAACTTAATGCTTGACCTGATAATTTGAGCATGAGCATCAAGGGCTCTTTTAAAGTTAATGCACGTGGTTTGTTTTGAACTTTTGATGACCTACAATGAGATCAATTTAATTTCATTATTGTAATGCTGTGGATTTTCAAGCCTTTCAATTGAATGCTGGTGTTAGATAATCATATTCTGATGGAGCAAGTGATACTGGCACTGCTTTTGCTTTCTTGTTATAGTTTGTAATCTAATTAAGAGAGTTTGGTGAGATTCCTTATTTCCTTAGTAGCTGTAGCCTTTTGTACTATGGTAGCCTTGGTACGAATGCGGGCTTTAAAAATTTCCAAGTTTAGATATGCTTTAGTTTTGATATGTGTTGATTGTTGATTCTGATATTTCAAATTCGGATAGTATATTTGATTCTGATATTTCAAATTCGGATTCCTTATCAAATTCGGATCCTTTATCAAATTCGGTTCTATTATCAAATTCAGATCCCTTATCAAATTCGGATCCCTTATCAAATTCGGATCCCTTATCAAATTCAGATCTGTTATCAATTTGAATATCTTATAATATCAAATTTGTCCGATCCGATAACTAATCGAAACGGTTCGAACAAATCCGATCTATTCCGATAGTTATCAGATCGGATCGGATCGAGTTTGAAAATCATTTCGAACCTTATCGGATTTAATTTATTCATTTTAATTGAATCGGATCGGATTCAGATTTGGTCCGATCCAATCTGAATCCGACAGTGCCCAGGCCTAGCTTGGTGGACGGCGATACGTAACACCCCAAGACCACTAGATTTCAGGGTTAGGGGACGGCGAAATGAAACGCCCCTAAACCCTAATTTCATGGACATGTAGTGGCATGCTTTGGGGGACGGCGATACGTAATGCCCCAATATCATGGATTTTCACTTCTGGCTCTAGTTAGGCGTATGGGGGAACGACGATACGTAACGCCCACATACGTCAAGTTTTCGGCAGACACTCAGATTTTCAGAGACATACTTACAGAAAAAATATTTTAACAAGAGTTTTCATAAGGAATACTTTTATGAGAGTTGCATAGATTTTTTAGAATGAGCCCAGTTTATGTTTTTATGAGTTCGGGCTTTCTACAAATTTTCCAGTTACTTAACATTTCAGATTTTCACATCAAGATTTCCACATAGATTTTTGAGAATGAACCAAGTTTATATTTTATGAGTTTCGAAGCAGTTTTTTTACAGCACTGTTGATTTTAATATCGATTTTCAGATATGAATTTCATGCTTTCATAATTAATTACATTCTTAAAAGTAATGCATCTATGTCATGTTACATTACAACTTCAACTATACATGTCATGTTTTCCGATAGTCATGTCTTGCTCCTGTAGAATGTTGATTTAGGTCATTCAGACTCTGGTCATCATATAGCATTTTAGCTCATGATAGTTTCAGGTTCGTAGGTTGCGGTTCATGTAGTCAATCCCAGATTTCATGATTCATGCACATGTTAGATTATAACCAAGCCAACACTTGTTTGGGATGGCTTTTGCCACGGGTATGGGTGGTTTGGGTTATAGCATGCATTAGTTTCATGATCACGGTCCACATGCAGTTTTCTGTTCACCCAGCCAGCAAATTAGCTCATGCATCTGAGTTCAGGTAGTTCAATGTAACTTATGCATTAAATTAGATATTCTGATCAGACCATGCGTTCCAGGCCAGATAATCAGATCATACATTCCAAGCCAAATAATCAGATCAGTCAATGCATGTCTGGTTCAATTTTTAGGTCCATCTATTCACAGTTCAAGTAGTTAGACCTGCATTCCGGTTTAAGTAGCTAGGCGCAGTTCTAGCCTATCCAGCTTAGACATTCAGGACATATGTAAGTTCGAATTAGATATTCAAGTTAACTCATGCACCCTCAGTTAGGATTAAGCCATGTTCAGTAGGAAGCTTTAATTGCAGGTAGATCCAGTATAGATCATGTAGATTTCAAAATCAGGTTCAGTTCACATAGTTTCAAGTCAGAGCACGTTGATTCAGCTCACGTTATCATATTAAGATGTCAATAGTTAGTTCTCAGTTCAGACGGCTCAATATAGTTCGTGCATATTCAAGTCACCATACAACATTTAAGCCATTACATAAAACATATTATTTAGTCTATGATAGCTCCAGGTCAGGTTCAAGGAAACGGCTCAAAATAGTAAAGTCAGGTTCAGTCATGTATCTAGTTATTGTTGGGATTTATGCCCTCAAGCTGCATGTGATGTAAACGGATTTATATGTTTTGAAATAAAATGATGCATTATTCATTTATCAAAGTGTTTGTTTAATTTTCGCATATTATAAATTATCTAGAATACTCTAGATTACTTATGTGCCTTCAGACTTAGTGTATGAGTGTCATACACAAGAGGATTTAAGTCTGAAGTTAGTACTATTAAATAGTCCATAGAGAGCAAACAAAGCGGGTACTTTGTTTGTTGTTTATCTATAGCTGCAGTCCATTCTATATTTGTATGGCGACCTTAATCCGGGATCGTCCATGTAGAGACATGAGAATGGAGGCACCTTGTATGATGTGATCATATAAGACTGGACCCAGATAATCATATCAGTGTATGCATGTCTGGTTCAATTTTTAGGTCAGTCCATTCACAGTTCAGGTAGTTAGACCTGCATTCCGGTTTAAGTAGCTAGGCGCAGTTCCACCGCCTATCCAGCTTAGACATTCAGGTCATATGTATGTTCGGATTAGATATTCAAGTTAACTCATGCACCCTCAGTTAGGATTAAGTCATGTTTAGTAGGCAGCTTTCATTGCAGATAGATCCAGTATAGATCATGTAGATTTCAAAATCAGGTTCAGTTCACATAGTTTCAAGTCAGAGCACGTCGATTCAGCTCACGTTAGCATATTAGGATGTCAATAGTTAGTTCTCAGTTCAGACAGCTCAATATAGTTCATGCAGATTGAAGTCACCATACAACATTTAAGCCATGACATAAAACATATTATTTAGTCTATGATAGCTCCAGGTCAGGTTCAGGGAAACTGCTTAGAATAGTAAAGTCATGTTCAGTCATGTATCTAGTTGTTGTTGGGATGTATGCCCTCAAGCTACATGTAATATAAACGGATTTATATGTTTTAAAATAAAATGATGCATTATTCATTTATCAAGTGTTTGTTTAATTTTCGCATATTATAAATTATCTAGAATACTCTAGACTTAGTGTATGAGTTTCATACACAAGAGGATTTAAGTCTGAAGTTAGTAATTTTAAATAGTCCATAGAGAGCAAACAAAGCGTGTACTTTGTTTGTTGTTTATCTATAGCTGCAGTTCATTCTATATTTGTTTGGCGACCTTAATCCAGGATCGTCCATATAGAGACATGAGAATGGAGGCACCTTGTATGATGTGATCATATAGGACTGGACCCAGATAATCAGATCAGTCTATGCATGTCTGGTTCAATTTTTAGGTCCGTCCATTCACAGTTCAGATAGTTAGACCTGCATTCCGGTTTAAGTAGCTAGGCGTAGTTCTGGCCTATCCAGCTTAGACATTCAAGACATATGTGTGTTCGGATTAGATATTCAAGTTAAGTCCTGCACCCTCAGTTAGGATTAAGTCATTTTAGTAGGCAGCTTTCATTGCAGATAGATCCAGTTTAGATCATGTAGATTTCAAAATCAGGTTCAGTTCCCATAGTTTCAAGTCAGAGCACGTCGATTCAGCTCAAGTTAGCATATTAGGATGTCAATAGTTAGTTCTCAGTTCAGAAAGCTCAATATAGTTCATACAGATTGAAGTCACCATACAATATTTAAGCCATGACATAAAACATATTATTTAGTTTATGATAGCTCCAGGTCATGTTCAGGGAAACTGCTCAGAATAGTAAAGTCAGGTTCAGTCATGTATCTAGTTGTTGTTGGGATGTATGCCGTCAAGCTGCATGTAATGTAAACAGATTTATATGTTTTGAAATAAAATGATGCATTATTCATTTATCAAAGTGTTTGTTTAATTTTCGCATATTATAAATTATCTAGAATACCCTAGATTACTTATTTGCCTTCAGACTTATTGTATGAGTGTCATACACAAGAGGATTAAGTCCGAAGTTAGTAATCTTAAATAGTCCATAGAGAGCAAACAAAGCGGGTACTTTGTTTGTGGTTTATCTATAGCTGCGGTCCATTCTATATTTGTATGGCGACCTTAATCCAGGATCGTTCATGTAGAGACATGAGAATGGAGGCACCTTGTATGATATGATCATATAGGACTAGACCCAGATGGAAATAACTTTCTTATAATATCTGTTAAACAAAGAAAATCATTTCGATCTACTAGATGGTCATATATGGTAAAAGGTTGTATTAAAATGTGGTAAGAAGTTTGAAGTTGTAAATTAGTAACTTGACTAATTATTTATGTTAAATATAAGTTATTTGTTGGAATATTAAAGTTTGGTTAAACTTGATGTTTAATTTATTTAAAAGTGTAGTGTGGATATTGATGTTTATATGTTACAGTTTGTTGAATTTATACCTAGTGCGTTTTGAGAATTTTCAAAGCTTGTAAACTAGTGCTTATAGCAATATGTAATTTCTTTGTTAATTATGGAAATCATGTTTTTGTATGTATGTTTTGATGAACATTATGTTTATAAAGCTTGTTGTGAAGTTAGTGATGCATGAAGCCTATTAATAAGGCTTTGTCAAACGGCTTGTTGATAAAAATTTGTTGTTGAACTGTGATGTGTGCAACATGATAAATCGTATGAATCTCAGTTAAATAAAATTATGCTAAACATGATATATTGTGATGAGTATGCTAATGTAAATGTATTTGAGTGTGAAAGTTATAGTTTAGGCCAAGTTAGAGTTTTGGTTCAGAATGATGAGTAATGGGCATGTCAGGCTAAATTGGATATTTCATAGACAGACAGCTTGGGCATTTCAAATGACTACATCGGCTATGCTGAAAAGTCCTATCAACATGTCTAGAAGCGTTAGCATCTTAGCTAAGTTAAAAAATATGTTCATACATCCATAAACCAAATTTAGTTTCTTTAGTTCAGGTATGCTAACTATACTTGGACACAAGTTCAGTTAGCAACTTGCATGAAATCCTTCTACAGCATTCCAGCACACTGGCGGTGGAGCCTTAGTCTGTGAGTGGATGTTATCTTTTTTTTTGCTTCTCTGTTTGATGTTATCTTTAAACTTGTACAATCAGTTTCTTGTACTTAGTTTATAATTTCTCTTATGCCTTCAGATATATTAATTCAGCTTAAGTAATTTGATATCGTTCATGCCTTTAATTTATAACTTCAGTTTTGGTATTTGCTCTATGTATTCAGGTTATGTAGCCATACTAGTTTTCAGTTCATGTGCCAGTCAATATATCACAGCTTAGATATTCAATTCTTAGTTTTTGAGTTCAGTTATGCCATGTCCTTCACATATATGTCTTATGTCGCAACATGCATCAGTTTTAGTTCTTCATAATTCACAGTGCATTCATAGACTTGCAGTTCCAGAATTCAGCATCTCCGCCAGTTGTATTTTCAAATTAGACCTATCAGTCTCAAGCTAGTCATGAATCATACATGTCCGTTTTCAAAATTCATTTTTTTTTCAGTTTTCAAGATTATGACATATTATTATGCTTTTGATATTTAAAATAAGTTCTTTTTTGATTTTCTTTAGATTTTGAGGAATGGGGGAAAATCTCACCTCAGTATGTAACTTAACTCATATACGGAATTGACGGATATAGATATCGTGTGCACACGCAGTTTAGGAATATGGATGATAGATGCCCTTATATTCTAAATTCTGAGTCTAGAGGGTAGCATAGATCCGCACCCCCGGCTCTAGATTGTGGCTTGGGGGACGTCGACATGTAACGACCCTAGACCCTAGTTTGAGGGACAGGTAGTGGCATGCTTTGGGGGACAATGATATGTAACGCCCCAATATCATGGATTGGCATTTCTGCTCTAGTTAGGTGTATATGGGGACGTCGATAAGTAACGCCCCCATGCGTCAAGTTTTCAGCAGACACTCAGATTTTCAGAGACATACTTACATAAAAGATGTTTTAAGAGGAGTTTTCATAAGGGATTGTTTTATGATAATTGCATAGATTTTTATGTTTTAGAGATTTTTTAGGAATCTCTACCGGAGATCCCGGACAAATTTTCAATTTTAGCACATTTACTATTCATCTGAGTCAACAGGCAGCTCTTATGTATTGCAACTGTAACTTTTTCATAAGAACTCTGATTGTTATGAATTTTATACTGTCGAGAATTCCCTACAACTTCTGTGTTGAATAGTTTTTAAGATTCGGCCCAAAAACCAATCAAAATTACAATCTAATTTTGGATGAATGGTAACCTGCGATTTTTGCATTAAGTTGGATTATGTGGCAATATCACCACCACTCATTTCCATCACAAAAATCAGTTCATCCCTTTATAAAAACCACTTTATTCACTCTTCCCTCACCTTAAGAAAAACGTGAATGGCTTCATTTTTCTCAAACCAATTCAAGCTTTCTTTCACTTCCTTTTCTCAAGCCAAGATGATGATTCAAGCTTGACTTCAAATCATGTAAGCTTCCTTTCTCATTTTCTCTTTTCATTTTGCAGTTTTGAACTTGAATAAGGAAAGCCCCAAATTCATGCATAAGGAACCCTAGAATTTTATTTTGACATTTTAGCTTCAATAGAGCTTGTAGCATTCGTTTCCTAGCATTTGGTGAAGGAATGAACATGGTTTAAGCTTTGTTTTCAAAATGTCCAATTTTATTTCCCTAAGAACAAGGGTTGGACGAATTTGGTGCTTGCATTAGAGGGTTTGCTTTGAGTTTCTCATAGTAATTAATGATGTTTAAGCATATAATGAGGCTTTAACATGAGTTTGGTTTGAGTTGTGAAAGAAACTTCAAATATTGTAATTTCTTGTGATGGCTTAGACTTGTATGTATGTGAGGGTGATTATTTTTATTTCCATTGTTGATGAATGGTATTAGTTTAGGTGTTAGATGATGAAATGTTATGATTTATGTTTTTGGGCATGTACTAGCTTGAGTTGAGTTATTGGATGGAAACTTTAAAGGGTGTGGTTTTCCCATTATGGCCAAATGTTAGATGCAGTGTTCTAAAACGCGATATGTGCTAATCGGGCAGCGACCCAGCGCCTAGGGGGCCTAGGCAATTAGTCGGCAAACAATTAAAACCAAATATTTTCCAACATCATAAATAATTGAAATCATATAAATTCAATCAAAATATAATAAAATATAACATCAAACTCAATCAATAATATGAAACAATTAATTTGATTAGTAATTATAATTAGTAGACTATTATAGATTTATAGTTATTAATTAATATGCTCAATTAACAGAAAATTATGAATTAATCAATTTATTACAATAAACCCTAAATGTTATTTACTTTGTCTTTAATTAAATTTACTAATTATTAACAATTTTATTTACTTTGTCTTTAATTAAATTTATAATTTATTAACAATCTTAAGTAACTACTAATAACAATATGTAATTAATTTTTTAACTATTAATAAAAAAGAAAATCAAAACCAAAATTAAAGTTGAAAAAAAAAAAGTGAATACGAAGGCAGAGAGGCGAACTGAAGAAAAAATTACAGAAAAACTGAAACAGTGAAGAAGAAAAAGGTGAAGAACGAAAATTAAAGTTAAAACAAGAAAAAAAATTCAAAAACTTACATGCTTAGAGGCGAACCGAAGTCTGAAGAAGGCAAGAAGCAGAAGGAAAATGAAGAAGACACCAGACAAAAAAAACCTAAAACATGAATTTTTTTTATAACACTTTCGCTCCAAAACGACGCTGTTTTGGAGGGTTTTGTAACCCTTCAAAACGGCGTCGTTTTGGGATATCATAAAACCCCCCCAAAACGACGCCGTTTGGGGGGGGGGTACAAAACACTCCAAAACGGCGTCATTTTGGAGCGAGAGAAGAAAAAAAGTAGCGCCGAGACGCGGCCAAGTTACTGCCGAGTGGTGGCGAAATCGGTGTCTAGGCGCCGATTTCACGCCAACCATCCAGCCGCGCGCTACCCTCACCAACTAGGTGGTAATCGCCACGGTTGCCTACCGACGAACGAAAACACGCCGCCTAGGCGGCGCGTTTTAGAACACTGGTTATATGTAAGTTTGAGAGAAAGTGTGTTTTTTGATTTGTGAAGTTATAAGCATGATGCTCATGTGTATTAAAAATGGTATTGGTTTATGTCTTTTAGTGATATTATATCAAGTGAAGTATTTAATTTAGATGAAACTCAATGATTTAAAATCTTAGCACTTGGTCATATATGTGTAAGGCAGTTGAGAGTTTATTTTTCCTTTTGTTTTGTTGATGGTGATTTAAGCTTAAGAGAGTGTTTTGATTTAAGTTGTATTAAAATGTGGTAAAAAGCTTGAAGTTGTAAATTAGTAACTTGACTAATTATTTATGTTAAATATAAGTTATTTGTTGGAATGTTAAATTTTGGTTAAACTTGATGTTTAGTTTATCTAAAAGTGTAGTGTGGATATTGATGTTTATATGTTACAGTTTGTTGAATTTATACCTAGTGTGTGTTGAGAATTTTCAAAGCTTGTAAACTAGTATTTATAGCAATATGTAATTTCTTTATTAATTATGGAAATCATGTTTCTGTATGTAATTTTTTGATGAACATTATGTTTATAAAGCTTGTTGTGCAGTTAGCGATGCATGAAGCCTATTAGTAAGGCTTGGTCAAATGGCTTGTTGATAAAAATCTGTTGTTGAACTGTGATGTGTGCAACATGATAAATTGTATGAATCTCAGTTAAATAAAATTATGCTAAGCTTGATATATTGTGATGAGTATTGATGATGTAAATGTATTTGAGTGTGA
>SKCR01018082.1:0-20453 GCA_019454045.1 Zanthoxylum bungeanum | reverse complement strand
AATTTGCTACAACAACACAATGATCTGTGCAAATAGTGACGCTATGGGTCATATTATCCAACATTGCAAACAAGGTTTGTAAGTTAAATCGATCCATTTATGGATTGAAGCAAGCATCACGGTCATGGAATCAGCGTTTTGATGAGATCATAAAAGAATATGATTTCGTGCAAAACGCAGATGACCCTTGTGTATACAAGAAGGTTAGTGGGAGAGCACTTACTTTTATTGTCCTTTATGTCGACGACGTATTGCTTATAGGCAATGACATTCCCATGCTAACGTCGGTGAAAGCTTGGCTTTCATTAAAATTCTCCATGAAAGATCTGGGAGAAGCAGCCTTTATTCTTGGAATAAAGATCTACCGGGATAGATCTAGAAAGCTGATTGGACTCTCCCAGAGTACATACATTGATAAAGTGTTGAAGCGATTCAACATGGAACAATCCAAGAGGGGATTGGTTCCAATGGTACGTGGTACCTCTCTGTCTAAATACATGTGTCCTAAGACTCAGGAAGAGAGAGAAAACATGAGTCGGATACCGTTCGCCTCGGCAGTCGGATCGATCATGTATGCCATGATATGTACACGACCTGATGTCTCATATGCTTTGAGAATGTGCAGTCGCTATCAGGCCGATCCAGGTGAAGGTCACTGGACAGCAGTTAAGAATATCCTTAAGTATCTTAAACGAACTAAGGATGCTTTCTTAATTTATGGAGGAGGAGAACTTGCGGTATCTGGGTATACCGATGCAAGTTTCCAAACCGATAAGGATGACTACAAGTCACAATCCGGGTACATTTTTTGTTTGAATAACGGAGCAGTGAGCTGGAAATCTTCCAAGCAAGATACTGTTGCCGATTCAACAACAGAAGCGGAGTACATCGCTGCATCTGAAGTAGCAAAGGAGGCAGTTTGGATCCGAAAGTTCCTAATCGGATTAGGAGTAGTTCCGTTAGCAGCTGAGCCCGTTCCATTGTATTGTGACAATAACGGGGCTATAGCGCAGGCTAAGGAACCAAGGTCTCATCAACGGTCCAAGCATGTTCTTAGACGTTACCATCTTATTCGGGAGATTATACATCGTGGCGATGTAAAGGTCGAGAAGGTCACATCAGATGACAACATTGCAGATCCGCTGACGAAGGTTGTTCTTCAGCAAGTTTTTGAACGACACATACATAGTTCGGGTATTAGATGCTTGAGTGACTGGCTGTAGGCCAAGTGGGAGATTGTTAGACATTATGTCCCATAGCGTCACTATTTGTAAATGATATTGTATTATTGTACAAAATTAACTATGTGATAATGAAATTGCCTTTTGCCGTTTTGTAATATTATTTACTTTGATATATAAATGGCGAAAGTCCATATGATTAATACCGGATTGAGATGATATGAGACAGTATCAATCCATAAAGGTTTAATCATTAAATATCCCTAGTCGGAGTATTATCGAGATCGGACATCGATAATGCGGAATAGACTAGTATTGCGCTTGTGCACGTTGTGAGGGCACAACGGCATAGTTCTCATATATTTAAGTATTGGATACTTATGCAAGTGCGATAGGAGGTTGTGTTTTACCGATGGTACGGAAAACAGCTTCGCTCTGGATAGACCCCGCGGAATCCCATTGGTAGTATGTCTGCGTGTCTATGGGAGGCCGCATCAGGGTAGGTGTATATGGTCTTAACCTGAGACTTACATCGCTAGTACTTGCGACAATCGGTAAACTTTGGTTTTGGTGGTTGGGGACCTTAAACGGTTCTGTGTACACCTCTTCTGGGTTTATCGAGAATCGTAGTGTACTGGATGTGATGTCGAGATGGAAGTATCACTTCAGACATATGGAGGTGATGATCACGCAGGACACAGAAGTAGTACTCTATAAAAGGTTGAAACCGTCGGGGCAATATGACCAGGTCAGGATTGTCCGATTTAAAGAGACTGGTTGCTTGATGTCCGATATATGTTTCGTACGGGGCAGACACATCTCCAGCCCCAGGCCTAACATGTGATCGTCCGATACTGGATCGATGTACGCAATACTACGGTATACTACGCTTGATATAGATCTTATATTCCTATAAGAATATTTCTGGAGAATTGGGTAGGCATGGCGCTTTGCTAGAAGCCAACCTTGTCTTGTGAATTGGTAAGAACGTAGTACGAGGTACGTGCGTGTTCGGATTATCCGACGACCGTATTTACTGCCAACATATCCGGAGATCTCTTGGGTCGCTTCCTGAAGATTCACCTATGATATTTGATTCGGACTTAATTAATCTTGGATTAATTGCGGAGAAACTTTATCTCGGATAAAGTGCCTTATTAGAGAGAGAACGATTAATTTAGAATTAATCGATAAAATTATTATATTCGATATAATAATCGAAATTCGATTTCGACGCGAAATTAAAATTAGATTTGATTCGGGCATACGAGTTAATTTAGAATTAATTCGTTAGCGACGTAAATAATAATTTCGCTAGGCGCAATTATTTATTTAAATTCGATTTAATTAACGTCGCAACGTAAGTTCGGTATTTCGGAAATATCGAACCCGAACGCGTGAGTGCACGTGGGCCCACTTTCATTTGGAAACGTGTGGGGCCCACATGACACATGTCATTATATGCATTATTTTATTGATAATGCATTGCATGGTGATAGTGTTCAATACACTCAATTGTTTTGCATGGAGTTTGAGTGTTTGACACTCTAAGCCATTGCATGGTTTGTGTCATAAGTTTATTATTAATTTAATAAATATTATGGCATAAATATAAATTGATTTTTGGTAACAAAAATTCAATTACACAAAACTCTCTTCTCTCTCTCAAAATTGCCGAAACCTGAAACAGTTTTGGGCTCTCCATTTCTTCATTTTTGTTGCAAAAAAACTTGAAGAAATTGTGGTTGTTTGGAACATATATTCACACACAAGGCTAGCACCTTCAAGGGATCAAAAGAGGTGATAGGGAAACCATCAAAGAGCTTGGAATACACAAAGCTTGGAGCTTTCCACCTCTTCTCATCTTGGCCGAATCATCCCAACCTTGGAGCTTCCATTTTGGTTTGATTTTCTTCATCACTAAAGCATTGTAAGTATGATTCCGCCATACTTCATTTTTAATATATATATTCATTGTTGTATTTCAAATGCTTAATCTTTCCTTGGGACACATTATAGAAACCAACTCACCCTTAGCCCAAAAACCCATAAACCACTCACCAAGCCCACACATCATTAAACCAAACACCCAAGCCCACCAAATGGACCAAAGTCACGCCCAAACAAGACCTTAAGCTACACGCCTAAACACATTCCCAAATAACAAAAATCACATTAAACACATGCATAAATCAAGCCAAATCCCCTTTCTAAATTAAATAAATCCCATGGATCCCTTGCCTATTTAAACCAAATCATATCCCTAACTAAAAGAGAATAAATCAAATTAAATCAAATCACTTCCCTAATTAAAAGATTTCCTTATCACATACCAATTAAAAATATCTCCCTTTAATGCACAAATCATTCTCCTTCTCAAACAAGGAAAGCCCACATCCATTTGCCTATAAAAAGAACCCTTCACCAACACATTAAACCCTTGGGTAGTTGATCCTCACAAAAACACCAAGGAATTAGCCTAGCACACATTCACGCAAATACCCACTGCCTTGCTTTTGTTCACGCACAAATACCCTAGCACTGCACGGCCACATCTTCACGCCATTAACCTCAAGCCTTCACGCCATTACCTTCATTGCCCCACCGCTTCAACAAACTAATAGCCAATTCACGTCTGCCAACAAACACAAGCCATTCACGCCTAGCTTCCCCCCACGTAACAACAAGCCCCCTGCCTCACGCATAAGCCACCTACCCCCCTCCTCAACCTCACTCACGTTGCTGCTTCTCCCAAAGCCACGTACCATTACCCTCAACACGTAACCTTCACCCCATTCAACGCATCACACAGCCTTCAAAATTGGTTGTTTGGTTATGGTTATATGATGATAACTTGGAGTTATGCGTGATTGATCTTGTGAAAAAATTGATTAGATTAATTTTCCCTAAAATCCCCCCATGGCCGAATATAACCCATAATGTGTTCATGGTGATTTTTTGATTTTTGACAATTGGATTTGTTAAAATGCATGAAATGAATATTAATTGTTGGTTTAATTGGATTGAAATCAAAATAGAATATTATTTCATGATGATTACCGTGAACCCTAAGCATGGAATGAATTGTTTTACTTCAATTTGTGTTAGACATGAGTTTGATAATTAAAACATGATTAATTAGCTTAATTGATGTTTTGGAAATATTAGTTTAATTAATTAATTATGACAATTACACTTTAAATGAAATTAATGTGATATTTGGAATGTTATATTAATTATATTAGTCTTTAAATTTGGAATTTATTAAATTGGGCTAATTTGGTGTATTTGGGCTTAATGGGCTTGGTTGGGCCAATTTTGGTTTTGGACAATTAGGTTGGATCCAATTGGGCCCAAAACCATTTCCATAAAGTCCAAATATGACTATTGGGCATTTAAAAAAATTTATTTCGGGCTAATGGGCCTAAATTGATTTTTTGGCAATATGGTGATTCCTATTTGGGCCTTGGGATTTTGGGTTTGATCTATTATGGCCAATGCCCATGTCTTAAGAATTAATTAAAAGCCCATTGGACTTTAATTAAAATGTCATTGGATGTTAATTGGGCCTTTGAGACCCATTGAGATTGGATTTTGAATCCAAGTCTACAAGGCACATAAATAAGTGTAAGTATTTAATTTGGAATTAATTTGGAATTAGTATTGAATACAAATTAAATTGGATTTAAAATTGTAGTTTGATATAATTCAAGAATACGTACTTTGAGTATTTATTCTTAAATGAGTTGGACTCGCGCAAATCAGATCGTTGTTTGAACATTGGATGGTCATTAATTCAAAGATTAATTAATTGGATTAGATTGATTGAATAACATGCTTTGTTTGAATACATGGATGTATTGTATGAATAATGTATATCAGAATGATATTAGAAGGGTGAGGGAAATTTTGGAAATTGTTGTAATAAATTTAGAATTTATTAATTGGACCTGCGTGTCCAGCCTATTATCTCTTTACTCTATGTATTTCTCTTATCACCAATTTCCCTCAATGTAAATGAGGTTTCTTTAATGTATTATGTTATTGGGTAGAAGTATAAATACTGCTAGCGGGAGAGAGGAAATAGAGAGATTTGTTCTAGGAACAATTTGTTATATATCTATCCGCATATCGTTATTAATTTATTCACGCCTTATTATGCTTTTAGAATGCATTATTAAGGGTGTATGATGAGACCTAATCAAAGATAATAAATTGGTTGCCAATTTACGCGAAAAACCCTCACTTTAACATTAAGCGTTTTCCTTCTTTTGAGTGGTTCTCTCTCAAGATCCAAGATTGGCTTTGATTTATTGGCCAAAGTCAAGATCATTGTCCATCGCGGATATGTTTGAACCACGAAAGCTTTGTTCTATATCGCATATCTTGGGCAGTTGTGAGCTGTTGGCGAAAGTCAAGGTCATTTTTGTACATCGACATGGATTACGAAGCTTTCCCATTGTCAATGAGTTGCGCTTAACTGGAATAATTAAGCTTGTTGAGCCAAAGCCAAGGCTTAATTGATTCAGAGGAAAAGGTTAGGAAATATATTTTGGATATATATCTCGGCCTTGGAGGTCCACCTACCGGATCTAGGAATTGGATGGGATCCAATTGATCTTAGAGATCTACCTAGTTAACTTTCATACAGCTTGTTGGCCAAAGTCAAGGTTGTGTGTTATTTAACGGGATCCTAGCCCACTAGGAAACTAGGTTTCCCGAGTTCTCAACAGAGGGTTAGAGGCTCGTCGAAAAATAGTGGGAGGCCAGTATTAAATTTGCAATTTCATTTAATACTTGCTAGATACGTGCTTTAGTTTTCGTCATTATATATATTTATTAGTTGGACTAACACTTTATTGTTTTATTGAACAGATGGACTGTACTCTTATAAAATCATTTGTAGTTGATTATATAGTTAGACTATAGTAATCATTACATTTGACTATACCCGATATCGTTGATTGAATAGTTAGACTATTGCAATCAAGATGACTGGAAAGATTAACATTAGAGACATCATCAATGGCGATAATGTCTTTAATGGTTCCAATCTTTCAGATTGGGAGATAAATCTGAGGATAGTCCTGGGATCCGAAAAGTTACTCTATGTAATAGACAGACTTCTCGGGCCTGAGCCTGGACGTGAGCGAGTAGTCGATCATGAGCTTTGGAAGACTTACAGTGATGACAACTCAACTGCTCATTCTGTCATGCTTGCCGCAATGACCCCATAATTTTGTCGTCAAAATAAGGGATTGGATCCCTATAATATGATGTTGAAATTGAAGGACCTTCAGAGATCTAACCTTAGATCTCAGAAGTATGAATTGAAAATAAGCTCTTTCGCTCACACATGTCAGAGGGTACATCTGTCGAGCACTATGTGTTATAGATGATTGCTGACATCGAACAGCTAGGTCAGATGGGCATAACCTTTGAGGTTGAGACTTCTATAGATTTGATCTTACAGTCTCTGCCTGACTGCTGGGGCGGGTTCATCATGAACTACAATATGATGAACCAAGAGAAGACTCTTGGAGAGTTGATGGTGATGCTGAAAGAGGCAGAGCCAGAGCTTCTGAAGGGCAAGAAGCGCGAGGCGCACTTCGCTTCGACATCTAAGAAGGCCAAGGCTTGGCCAAAGGCTTCTGGAGGTGTGAAGAAGAAGAAAATAAAGGGCAAGGCCAAATTGTCAAAGTCTTCTGGGAAGGCAAGGGACAAATCCCAAGATGTATGCCTACAGTGTGGCAAACAACATCACTGGAAGCATGACTACCGTGAGTACAAGGCGCATATGAAGGAAGTGAACGCAGGCAAGGCTTCGGCTTTATGTATGTTTGTTAATGAGATAAACATGTCTACTTCTAGTTTTAAAAATTGGATTTTTGATTCTGGATGTGGTACTCATATATGTACTGATGTGCAGGATCTGCAGATTAGCAGGAGACTGACCTCATGCGAGATTGACCTACGAGTTGGAAACGGGACTAGAGTCACTGTTTTAGCTGTAGGGACCTATATTTTGGAACTGCCCTCGGGGCATGTACTTTCATTATCATACGTTTATTATGTACCTAGTTTGACTAGAAATATTATCTATGTATCTTGTTTGACCCAATGCGGGTACACTTTTGTATTCTGAAACACTGGGTGTTTTGTTTATAAAGATGATTTTGAGATATGTACTGCTAATGCCAATAATGGTCTTTATATTCTGAATATAAATGAATCTTAAACATATAATATGACAAACAAAAGGCTCAAAATGAGTAAAACATATGAAACTTATCTGTGACATTGTCGTCTGGGACACATTAACAAGACTCATATATCCGCACTTTCGAAGAGTGGATACTTGGACGGATTTGATCCTAATTCATATGATGTCTGCGAATCTTGTTTATTAGGAAAGATGCCTAAAATTCCTTTTAGTGGTAAAGGTGTTCGAGCCACCGAAATGTTAGCCCTCGTTCATAGTGACCTATATAAAGAACCCTTCACCAACACATTAAACCTTTGGCTAGTTGATCCTCATAACCTAGCACACCTTCACGCAAACACCCACTGCCTTGCTTTTGTCCACGCATAAATACCGTAGCACTGCACGGCCATACCTTCACGCCATTAACCTCAAGCCTTCACGCCATTACCTCAATTGCCTCATCGCTTCAACAAACTAATAGCCCTCAACGCATAGCTAATTCACGCCTGCCAACAAACACAAGCCATTCACGCCTAGCTTCCCCCACGTAACAACAAGCCCCCTGCCTCACGCATAAGCCACATGCCCCCTCCTCAACCTCACTCACGTTGCTGCCTCTCCCAAAGCCACGCACCATTGCCCTCAACACGTAACCTTCACCCCATTCAGCGCATCACACAGCCTTCACTAACTGCCAACAAACTGCCGAGCAACACAGCCAGTAAACCACTCCAAAACTACCGCATAATCCATACCCTCACTGCCTAAACTACACGCAAACTATACCCCAAAAATGTCGTAATACGACCCCCTTAAATGCCGCATAAAACACCTTCCCTGCACACCTAAATACCACCGTAAAACACCTAAACTGCCTAGCCTTCACTGCCGCAAATCACACCTAAAAACTGCCAGGAATTGCCACACGTCCCCTCACTAAACAGCCCCACTGCACTGCCCCAAACTGCACGCACACATCCCCCACTACACTGCCTAGTTTGCCTCACAAATAGACCCTTAAAACTGCCCAGAAAATACCCTGAAACTGCCGCATAAACTGCCTAGTTTTTAGCCCTAAACCCTTCCAAAACCGCAGCCCAAACCAGTCCAAATAACCCACAAAACAGTCCCCTAATTACCAAAAAACAGTGACCAGAAAATACAACACAAACAACAGTGAAACAGAGTGAAAACAGTAACCCAAACAGCGAGACAGCGAGGAAAAATATTGGATTAGTGAACCAGAAAAGTTATGGAATAGTAACCCTTCCGACAGCCGTGTAACGCGCTTTCGAGAAACGACAAAAGAGGTTAGACCTGAGGGCACCTTCTTTATTTATTATCTTTTTTCCTTTTATTTATTTTAATATATTATCGTATGAGATTCGTTTATTGAGGCATGATGTGATTTCCGAAAGAGCGGAATGCGTGTTCTCTTTTGTGGTATGTCGGATAGAAACTCGAACGTAAATTCTGTAGCCGATTCCGAATGGACGGTATTGCGGTTTACACTCGGGATACAATGCCACGTACTTCTTAAGAGACACACGTATTTCGTTTCATCCAATCTTGTATTTGAGCATGATATAGTTAGTAGATTATTTATTTATTTAGCATGATTTAATCTGGTAGGTTATTTATTTATCTAAGCTTGATTTAGTCTGGAATATTGTTTATTTTTAAGTATGACTATATTATTTCTTTATGCATGATTTAATACTTTGATTTTGCATTAGGAATTTAGTTTACGTTTTGTTTGAGTAGTTATTTTATTTGTTCTTTGTGTTTGATGATTCGACATGCTCTTGTGTGATATAATATGCTTGTCGTTATAAATGACTTATTTTTAAAGCATGTGAACTTAGTCATAGGATTTATTTTGATGAATTCGGACTAGATCTAAGTTACCTTTGAGCATACATGTTGAGTAGATTCGGTTAGTTTGTTGCAAAAATCATTCATTACAGTGACAACATAATTTAAGAGACCCTTCCAAACCAACGATTTGATGTCTTCCCTTTTGCGAGGGGTGAGTGCGGCCGTAATCACATTTTCCCGGTGTTGGAAATCTAATAACCATATCCCAAGATCAAAAACCAAGCAAGATATATATAAGAATGAATTAGATTGAAGTAATGGCGGAAACAATACTCACAAATAGCCAAATGTGGATGCAATGGATGAAGCAAAATCCTCCTTTGAGCAGTGAAGATTTCGGCCAAGCAGTGAAGAGAAGCTCCAAGCTTGAATTTGATCCTTCCAAGCTCTAAGATGAGTTTCCCATATCACCTTGTATGATCCCTTGATGGTGCTAGCCAAAGATGTGTTCTTTATGTTCCAAACATACACAAAATCTTCAAGCTTTTGCAACAAAAACCTGAAAATGGAGAGCAAAGAAACTGTCACAGTTTCGGTAATTAGAGAGGGAGAGAAGTAATTGATTTTTTGTCTCCAAAATCAATTTATATTTATGTTATAATTATATTAAATAATAATATAAATATAACACAAACCATGCAAGCACTTAGAGTGTCTAACACTCAATTTCCATGCATTATCTTTGAGTGCTTTGTACACTATCTTCATGCATTGCATCTTGATTAAAAAATACAAATAATGACAAGTGTCATGTGGGCCCCACACGTTTCCAAATGAAAGTGGGCCCACTTGCACTCACGCGTTCGGGTTCGATATTTCCGAAATATCGAGCTTACGTCGCGACGTTAATTAAATCGAATTTAAATAAATAATTGCGCCTAGCGAATTTATTATTTACGTCGCTAACGAATTAATTCTAAATTAATTCGTTTGCCCGAATAAAATCTAATTTCAATTTCGCGTCGGAATCGAATTCCGTTTATTATATCGAATATAATAATTTTACGATTAATTCTAAATTAATCGATCTCTCTCTTTATACAGTACTTTATCCAAGATAAAGTCTCTCCGTAATTAATCCAAGATTAATCGAGTTTGAATCATACGTCATCGGTGAATCTTCGGGAAGCGACCCAAGAGACCTCTAGATATGTTGGCAGTAAATCCGGTTGTCGAACTATCCGAACACGTACGTACCAAGTACTACGTTTTTACCGATTTACAAGACAAGGTTAGCTTCTAGCAAAACGCCATGCCTACCCAATTCTCTAGAAATATTCTTACTGGAATATTAGATCTATAACAGGCGTAGTATACCGTAGTATAGTGTATATCGAACCAGTATCGGATGATCACATGCTAGGGCTGGGGCTGGATAAGTGTCTGCCCCGTCCGAAACACATATCGGATGTCAAGCAACCAGTCTCTTTGAATCGGATAATCCTGACCTAGTCATATTATCCCGATGGTTGCAACCATTATAGAGTACTAGTTCTGAATCCCTCGCGATCATCATCTCCATATGTCTGAAGTGATACTTCCATCTTGATATCACATCCAATACACTACGATTCTCGATAAACCCAGAAGAGGTATACACAGAACTCGTTAA
The DNA here is from genome assembly GCA_019454045.1 of Zanthoxylum bungeanum. Lineage (NCBI taxonomy): Eukaryota > Viridiplantae > Streptophyta > Magnoliopsida > Sapindales > Rutaceae > Zanthoxylum > Zanthoxylum bungeanum. Next base: position 9,577 of record SKCR01018082.1, on the reverse strand, counting down.
AGCCCTGGACCACCAAACCTAAATTTTACCGATTGTCGTAAGTACTAGCGATGCAAATCTCAGGTTAAGATCATATGCACCTACCCTGAAGCGGACTCCCATAGACACGCAGACATACTACCAATGGGATTCCGCGGGGTCTATCCAGAGCGAAGCTGTTTTCCGTACCATCGGTAAAACACAACCTCCTACCGCACTTGCATAAGTATCCTATACTTAAATATATGAGAACTATGCCGTTGTGCCCTCACAACATGCACGAGTGCAGTACTAGTCTATTCCGCATTATCGATGTCCAGTCTCGATAATACTACGACTAGGGATATTTAATGATTAAACCTTTATGGATTGATACTGTCTCATATCATCTCAATCCGGAACTAATCATAGGGACTTTTACCATTTATATATCAAGTAAATAAATTACAAAACGGTAAAAAGGCAATTTCATTACTACATAGTTAATTTTGTACAATAATACAATATCATTTACAAAATAGTGACGCTATGGGACATTACTGTCTAACAATCTCCCACTTGGCCTATAGCCAGTCACTCAAGCATCTAATACCTGAACTATGTACATGTCGCTCAAACTTTTCCCGAGGAATAGCCTTCGTCAGCGGATCTGCAATATTATCCTCTGATGCGATCTTCTCGATCTTCACATCGCCACGATGTATGATCTCTCGAATCAGATGGAATCGTCGAAGAACATGTTTGGATCGTTGATGAGACCTTGGTTCCTTAGCCTGTGCTATAGCCCCGCTATTGTCACAATACAATGGCACGGGCTCAGCTGCTAACGGAACTACTCCCTAATCCAATTAGGAATTTACGGATCCAAACTGCCTCTTTTGCTGCTTCAGCTGCTGCAATGTACTCCGCTTCAGTTGTTGAATCGGCAACAGTATCTTGCTTGGAAGATTTCCAGCTCACTGCTCCGTTATTCAAGCAAAATATGTACCCGGTTTGCGACTTAAAGTCGTCTCTGTCGGTTTGGAAACTTGCATCAGTATACCCAGATACCTCAAGTTCTCCATCTCCATAGATTAAGAAAACATCCTTAGTTCTTTTAAGATACCTAAGGATATTCTTAACCGCCATCCAGTGATCCTGTCCTGGATCGGCCTGATATCGACTGCACATGCTCAAAGCATAGGACACATCAGGTCGTGTACATATCATGGCATACATGATCGATCCGACTGCCGAGGCGAACGGAGTCCGACTCATGTTGTCTCTCTCATCTTGTGTTTTAGGACACATGTCCCTAGATAGAAAGACGCCATGTGATGTTGGCAACAGTCCCTTCTTGGACTGATCCATGTTGAATCTCTTCAACACTTTATCAATATATGTACTCTGGGAGAGTCCAAGTAGCTTTCTAGATCTATCCCGGTAGATCTTTATTCCTAGAATAAAAGCTGCTTCTCCCAGATCTTTCATGGAGAATTTCAATGAAAGCCAAGCTTTCACCGACGTTAACATGGGAATGTCATTGCCTATTAGCAATACATCGTCGACATAAAGGACAATAAAAGTCAGTGCACTCCCACTAACCTTCTTATACACACAAGGATCATCCACGTTTTGAATGAAATCATATTCTTTTATGACCTCATCAAAACGTTGGTTCCATGACCTCGATGCTTGCTTCAGTCCATAAATGGACCGATTTAACTTACAAACCTTGTTTGCAAGTCTTGGTGCGATAAAACCGTCAGGTTGTTGCATATAAACATCCTCCAACAGGTTTCCGTTAAGGAAAGCGGTTTTAACGTCCATCTGCCATATTTCGTAATCGTAATATGCAGCTATCGCAAGCATTATCCGAATGGATTTAATCATGGCAACGGGTGAGAAAGTTTCGTCATAATCAACTCCAAGTTGTTGACGATACCCCTTCGCTACAAGCCTAGCTTTGTACGTTTGAACGTTGCCATCCATGTCTGTCTTCTTCTTGAAGACCCATTTGCATCCAATAGGCTTTACGCCTTCTGGTGCATCAACCAGTGTCCAAACTTGGTTGGTATACATGGAATCCATTTCGGCCTTCATGGCCTCTTGCCATAAAGTGGATTCGATACCCTGTATCGCTTCCTCATACGTGGCCGGTTCAGTATCCTCAATAAGATTAATATCTACATGAGGTGAGATCAGGAATCCATACCTCTCAGGTATTACCCTGACTCTCTCCGACCTACGTAGCCCTTGTGTAATTGAAGATTGTGGTTCAGTCTCATCCTGGATGGACTGTTCATGTTCCGTTCTAGATTCAATGCCAGGAACAGTATCACTACGACTTTCATCGAGTTCTACTTTCCTCCCACTAACCACTGCATTTATGAATTCCTTCTCAAGGAAAACTGCATGTAGAGCAACAAATACTTTGTTCTCTTTTGGGTTATAGAAGTAATATCCTTTGGTTTCCTTAGGATATCCAACAAATAGGCATTTATCTGATTTGGGTTCAAGTTTGGTACCTTCCAAACGTTTGACGTATGCCCAGCAACCCCAAATCTTCAGGAATGAGAAACCTGGTTTCTTTCCTGTCCATATCTCATACGGAGTCTGTTCAACAGACTTTGACGGAACCCTATTCAAAATAAGAATTGCACTTTCTAATGCATGTCCCCAGAAGGATATAGGTAGCTCAGTGCGACTCATCATCGACCTTACCATGTCAGCAAGGTACGGTTTCTCCGTTCAGACACACCATTTAATTGTGGTGTTCCAGGAGGAGTCCATTGTGAAAGAATACCATATTCTTTCAAGTAATCTTGAAACTCATTACTTAAGTATTCGCCACCACGGTCCGACCGTAATGTTTTAATACTCTTGCCTGTTTGTTTTTCAACTTCGTGTCGAAACTCTTTGAATTTCTCAAAAGTTTCCGACTTGTGTATCATAAGATACACATAACCATAACGTGATGCATCATCCGTAAAGGTTACGAAGTATCGATATCCACCTCTAGCCTGGCTAGACATGGGCCCACAAACGTCACTATGAACGAGGGCTAACAGTTCAGTGGCGCGTTCACCTTTACCACTAAAAGGTGATTTAGGCATTTTGCCTAACAAACAAGATTCGCAGACGTCATATGAATTTGGATCAAATCCGTCCAAGTACCCACTCTTCGAAAGTGTGGATATGCGAGTCTTGTTGATGTGTCCCAGACGACAATGCCACAAATAAGTTTCTTCTTTTGGATTACTCATTTTGAGCCTTTTGTTTGTTATTTTACATTTTGGAGATTCATTTATATTCAAAATATAAAGACCATTATTTGCATCAGCACTGCAAATTTCTGCATCATTCATATATAAATAACACCTAGTGTTTTTAAATACAAAAGTGTACCCTGTTTGGGTTAACAAAGATACAGAAATAATATTCCTAGTTAAACTAGGAACAAAATAACAGTCATTTAGTTTAAGTACATGCCCCGAGGGCAGTTCCAAAACAAAAGTGCCTACGGCCAAAACAGCAACAGAAGTTCCATTTCCAACACGTAGATCAACCTCCCCCGAAGCCAGTCTCCTGCTATCATGCAGATCCTGCACATCAGTACAAATATGAGAACCACAGCCAGAATCAAAAATCCAATTTTTATTAAGACTTGAAGTAGTCATATTTATCTCAATAACAAACATACCTGAGGCCGGTGCCTTGCCCGCCTGTATGTCCTCCTTATGTCCCTTGTTCATGCGGCAGTCACGCTTCCAGTGACCTCTTTTGCCGCATTTAAGGCAAACATCTTGAGACTTGTCCCTTGGCTTCCCAGAAGCCTTTGTTGACTTGGCCTTGCCTTTGTTCTTATGCTTCTTCTTCTTAACACCCCCAGTTGCCTTGAGCCCAGCTTTCGGCGTTTGAGATGTTGTTGCAAAGTGCGCCTCGCGCTTGTTGCCTTTCAGAAGTTCTTTCTCTGACTCCTTGAGAATTGACAACAACTCTCCAAGAGTGTCATCCGAATTCATCAGTTTGTAGTTGATGACAATCTGTTTCCAAGTATCGGGTAGTGACTGTAGAAGTACATCTATAGCCAGCTCAGACTCCAAGACTATACCCATACAAGCCAGTTCATCAATATCTGCTATCATTTGAGTCCCATGGACCTCAACAGAACTACCATCAGTCATACGGGTGCGAAAGATCCTCTTCACCAACTCGTACCTCGCCATCCGCTTATTAGTGCGGTGAAGATCTTGCAATCTTGCCATCATATTATAAGGATCCAAGTCCCTATTTTGGCGACGAAAGTGTTGAGTCATTGAAGCAAGCATAATCGACTGAGCTGTGTCACAATCATCACTGTGAGTTTTCCATAACTCCAGCTCAAGTGGCTCAGTGGGCTTAGGCCCGAGAGGTCTCTGAATAGTATACAGTATCCTCTCTGCCCCAAGGACTATCCTTAGGTTCATTTCCCAATCAGCGAAGTTTGTCCCTCTAAAGACATTGTCTCCCATGATAATGTCACGGACATTTACCTTGCTAGCCATCTTAACTACGATAGTCCAACTATCTAGTTAACGAAAAATGGGTACAGTCAAACTGTTACAAGAAAAATAACATTTTTATTAGTCCAACTAATGTTAAAAATTGACGAAATAAATTTTTGTAAGCGCGTAAAGCTAAGTATCTGAATGAAATTGCAAACTCAATACTAGCCTCCCACTTTTTCTACAAGTCTCTAACCCTCTGTTGAGTACTCGGGAAATCCAATTTCCTAGTGGGCTAGGATCCCGTTAAATAACACACAAACCTTGACTTTGGCCAACAAGTTGTATGATATTTAACTAGGTAGATCTCGAAGATCAATTGGATCCCATCCAATTCCTAGATCCGGTAGGTGGACATCCAAGTCCGAAACATATATATCTAATACATACGTCAATGTATCCAATACATTTTCCTAACCATTTCCTCTGAATCAACTAAGCCTTGGCTTTGGCACAACAAACCTAATGATTCCAGTTAAGCGGGACCCATTGACAAGGAAAGTTTCGTAATCAATGTCGATGGACAAGAAGTGATCTTGACTTTGGCCAACAAATCACAACTTGGACAGGACACCGATGTGTAACAAAACTCTCATGATTCAAACACATCCTCAATTGACAAAGGTCTTGACTTTGGCCAACAAACCAATGCCAATTTCGGATCTTGAGAAAGAATCATCAACGGAAGGAAAATCGCTTAATATTGTTTGAGGGATTTTTCGCGTAATTGGCAACCAATTAATTTATCTTTGTTAGGTCTCATCATCATACACCCTTAAGCATGCTTCTAAAACATCATAAAGTGCATAAAGTAAAGTAATAGTGATATACGGATGGATATATAAACAACTTGTTCCTAGAACAAATCACTCCCTTTCCTCTCCCCGCTAGCACTATTCTACTTCTACCCAATTACATAATACAATAAGAGAAACCTCATTTACATTGAGGGGAATTAGGTGAGAAGAGAATACATAGAGATAAAGAGATAAGGCTGGACACGCAGGTCCAATTTATAAATTCCAAATTTACAATAATTTCTAAAATTACCCTTCCCTTCTAATATCCATCCGATATGCACTATTCATACAACACATCCACATTCATTCATTCATTCAAGGCATGTTATACAACCAATCTAAATCCAATTAATTAGTCTTTGATTAGGTGACAATACAATGATCAAACAATTGTTTGCATTTGCGCGAGTCCAACTCGTTTTGAGAATAAATACATATTGTATGAATTCACGAATTATATCGAACTACTCGTTAAATCCAATTTAAGTCGTATTCAATACTAATCCTATTATTTAATTCTAAATTAAATATATACACTTTTATTGTGCTTTTATAACTTAGATTCCAAATCTAGTTCTATTGGGTCTCAAAGCCCAACCAACATCTAATGTCCGTTTAATTAAAGTCCGATGGGCTTTCTATTGATTTCATTAGGCTTGGGCCTTGGTCAATGTGGGTCAAACCCAATTTCCAAGCCCAATAAGGAATCACCCTCATTTGCCATAAAACCAATATCAAGCCCATAAGGCCCAATTAAACATAAAAGCCCATTTATTACATTTGGACTTAAATGGTGTGATTTAGGCCCATCTTGGATCCAATCCAAATGGTCCAAATCTACTTGGCCCAACCAAGCCCATTTATGACCAAATATAATAGTTTTAGGCCCAATTCCAATTTAAGCCCAATTAACTAAATTTTAAAATTCCAAATTTTATAACTTAATTAATTAAAGTGTATGTTCATGATTAATCCTTTAAATCAATATTTCCAAAATATCAAATTAATCTATTAATCATATTTTTATCTTAAATACATGTCCAACATTATTTAATCAAAAAATCATGTCCCTAATTTGTCATCAAGCATTCGGCCAAGGTGAAAAATATGGTTCCGATTTCGTTTTCAATCCAATCAAGTCACAAATGATCATCTCCATATTATTTCAAGTCATCCAATGTCTTAAAATTAAAAAATCATCTAGTCCTCATGCTTGCATGTATTCGGCCAAGCCACTTTGGGTTGGAAAAATTAATCCAATTTATTTTCCATGAAATTGATGATGTATATTCATTTTAACATACATCTAAGCATATTCAACCAAGCAAACTCATCAAATCATGCTTCAAACAATTTTCCCCAAATAACATCCTAATATATTTGCATGCATTTTTAGGCTCAATGATACCATTGTTGGAAATCTAATAACCATATCCCAAGATCAAAAACCAAGCAAGATATATATAAGAATGAATTAGATTGAAGTAATGGCGGAAACAATACTCACAAATAGCCAAATGTGGATGCAATGGATGAAGCAAAATCCTCCTTTGAGCAGTGAAGATTTCGGCCAAGCAGTGAAGAGAAGCTCCAAGCTTGAATTTGATCCTTCCAAGCTCTAAGATGAGTTTCCCATATCACCTTGTATGATCCCTTGATGGTGCTAGCCAAAGATGTGTTCTTTATGTTCCAAACATACACAAATCTTCAAGCTTTGCAACAAAAACCTGAAAATGGAGAGCAAAGAAACTGTCACAGTTTCGGTAATTAGAGAGGGAGAGAAGTAATTGATTTTTGTCTCCAAAATCAATTTATATTTATGTTATAATTATATTAAATAATAATATAAATATAACACAAACCATGCAAGCACTTAGAGTGTCTAACACTCAATTTCCATGCATTATCTTTGAGTGCTTTGTACACTATCTTCATGCATTGCATCTTGATTAAAAAATACAAATAATGACAAGTGTCATGTGGGCCCCACACGTTTCCAAATGAAAGTGGGCCCACTTGCACTCACGCGTTCGGGTTCGATATTTCCGAAATATCGAGCTTACGTCGCGACGTTAATTAAATCGAATTTAAATAAATAATTGCGCCTAGCGAATTTATTATTTACGTCGCTAACGAATTAATTCTAAATTAATTCGTTTGCCCGAATAAAATCTAATTTCAATTTCGCGTCGGAATCGAATTCCGTTTATTATATCGAATATAATAATTTTACGATTAATTCTAAATTAATCGATCTCTCTCTTTATACAGTACTTTATCCAAGATAAAGTCTCTCCGTAATTAATCCAAGATTAATCGAGTTTGAATCATACGTCATCGGTGAATCTTCGGGAAGCGACCCAAGAGACCTCTAGATATGTTGGCAGTAAATCCGGTTGTCGAACTATCCGAACACGTACGTACCAAGTACTACGTTTTTACCGATTTACAAGACAAGGTTAGCTTCTAGCAAAACGCCATGCCTACCCAATTCTCTAGAAATATTCTTACTGGAATATTAGATCTATAACAGGCGTAGTATACCGTAGTATAGTGTATATCGAACCAGTATCGGATGATCACATGCTAGGGCTGGGGCTGGATAAGTGTCTGCCCCGTCCGAAACACATATCGGATGTCAAGCAACCAGTCTCTTTGAATCGGATAATCCTGACCTAGTCATATTATCCCGATGGTTGCAACCATTATAGAGTACTAGTTCTGAATCCCTCGCGATCATCATCTCCATATGTCTGAAGTGATACTTCCATCTTGATATCACATCCAATACACTACGATTCTCGATAAACCCAGAAGAGGTATACACAGAACTCGTTAAAGCCCTGGACCACCAAACCTAAATTTTACCGATTGTCGTAAGTACTAGCGATGCAAATCTCAGGTTAAGATCATATGCACCTACCCTGAAGCGGACTCCCATAGACACGCAGACATACTACCAATGGGATTCCGCGGGGTCTATCCAGAGCGAAGCTGTTTTCCGTACCATCGGTAAAACACAACCTCCTACCGCACTTGCATAAGTATCCTATACTTAAATATATGAGAACTATGCCGTTGTGCCCTCACAACATGCACGAGTGCAGTACTAGTCTATTCCGCATTATCGATGTCCAGTCTCGATAATACTACGACTAGGGATATTTAATGATTAAACCTTTATGGATTGATACTGTCTCATATCATCTCAATCCGGAACTAATCATAGGGACTTTTACCATTTATATATCAAAGTAAATAAATTACAAAACGGTAAAAGGAATTTCATTACTACATAGTTAATTTTGTACAATAATACAATATCATTTACAAAATAGTGACGCTATGGGACATTACTGTCTAACACCACACCCGGTTCACACCAAGTTGGCGACTCCATGTTATTTTATCTTTCCGTTCTCCGTTTATGCCCCGCGAGCTATTCCGGACTCCCAACTATGCCCGAGCCTAGAACAACGTCGCCGATTTCTGTGTCTACAGACACGAAGTAGAAAACATACCGGTAAAAGTATGAAACATTACAGTCGAACCATGGTGGAGAATACTTGAGCAATGAGTTTATCATTACTTGAAGAGTATGGAATTCTTTCACAGTGGACTCGCCCAGAACACCTCAATTAACGGTGTGTCCGAACGAGAAACCAAACTTTATTGGATATGTAAGGGTCTATGAGAGTCAACTGAGCTAGAGCTAAAAAAAGAGCTAAACAATTTCCATTTCCTTCTGGGGATACACAAGTGAACAATGCAATACTTTTTTTGATAATGTTCCGTCAAAGTCTGTTTGAACATACTTCCATATGAAAATATGGACAAGAAAGAAACTGGATTTCTTCTCATTCTGAGATTTTTGGGGATACTTGGATAACGTTAAACGTTGGATGGAACAAAACTAGAACCCAATCGAATAAGTTCCTATTTAATAGGTCATTCTAGGGAAACCAAAGGATATTGACTTCTAGAACCCACAAGAGACCAAGTTATTTTGTGTGCTCTCCATGCGGTTTTCCTCGAAAAGGAATTCCTAAATGCAGTGGAAAGTGGGAGGAAAGTAGAACTCGATGAAAATCATAGTGATACTATTCCTGGCATCGACTCCCAAACGGAATATGAACAGTTCATCAGGGATGAGACTGTACCACAATCTTCTAATACACAAGAACCGCATAGATCAGAGATAGTCAGAAAATAACTTGAGAGGTATGGTTTCTGATCTCACCTCATGTAAATATCAATCTTATTGAGGATAAT
>SKCR01018081.1:0-20541 GCA_019454045.1 Zanthoxylum bungeanum | reverse complement strand
CATTCTTCGTTGAGTATTCACATATGTTTCAGTTACGAAACACCAATGCAAGATATTTCGGCATATTTTTCAACACTCAAACTCTTATTTTCCCATATCATTCCATTTCGAGACCTAAACCTCGATGCGAGAACCTTTCAAAACTGTTCCGAAAATTTATGGATATTACATTAATTAATCATTCTTCTTCTTTATTCATAAAATGATATTACATTTATTAATCATTCTTCTTTTTTATTCAGAAAATCATAACTTGAGTTTTGGACTGTCTTAAAGATACACTATGTCGCTTTGAGAAAACAACAAAAGATGAATATAAATAAAATTATTGTGAAGGTAAAATTTTGATGACCTTTTTGATCTCATGTCTGAAATTTATTTTGATGATTACAAGCCATATATGAAAGGCATATTAGTAAATGAATCTTTCAAGTAACTTTTTCGAGATCAACATTTTTTTTAAAAAATAAAAATAAAAAAAGAGCACAAAATCATGGAAATCAAGTGGAACTCTATAAGTTACAAGATATAAAAAGACTAGATTATAATATTATTATTATTTCTACAATGTTTGTTTAACTTCAAATTATTCATGATAAGTATCTAAGAGCTCAAATCATTTTATCAGGTGTATATCTTACAAAGTTGAATGTTTTCATCAAGATTTAAAAACTCATTTTTGAATTTAAATGATTTATCATTTCAATTTTTTGGACTAACACACTGTAAAATGTATCAAGATAAATCCTTGTGATTGTGGGTTAGGGCTTTTTTAATAACACTCCATTTGGTTTGGTCTCATTTATCATTCCCACCTCATGTTTTATAATAAGAATTAAAGTATCTGTAGCAAACCCCCATGTAGGGGTTTTACTTCGCTTCGTTTCAAAAGATCAAGATGGATTCTTTTAATTTCATCAAACATGAGAAGAGTTATTTATTTATTTTTTTTATTTTCCCATAATGGCCAGATGAGTATACATAGTAGTTTTCAGGAGTGAAAATAGTAGCACATTTTTCACTTATTACATGCACGTAAGCAAGCAGCTGAGATTAGTCTGATTCCATGCTCATAAGGGCACAGGATTAATAAGTAGAGAAGCAACAAAATCTTTCATGACAATTCCAGCATGAGTGTAGCCATCAGCATCCTTATAAAGGACATCAATAACGCGTGTAAGATTGAGAATTCGCATAAGGAGTGGCATTGGCACCGCTGTTGGGCGGAGGCACTCTTCGTTTATATCCTTCCAGGCATTTGAAACTTGTTTCCGAAACTCACTGCATGCTTCCTCTTCTGTTGCACCATTTTGTTTCATGTAACACTCGATGCTTGAAGCTACGTGCTCTCTGCTTTGTTCAAACTGCATATAATTGATTGGTTTTAAATATCATTAATTACTTAGCAATGCTGGTGCAATTAATTAATTGACATGCAATATATTTGGGATTGTATTAGTTTCTTGTTGAAATTGATCTACTTAACTCAACGCAGAAGTTAACTTAGAAGCTGAAGGTTACCTTTATTCTTATATTTAGAAATTAAGTTGGTTGCTTTATGTTTATATTTAGATACTTATATCACTTCTCAACCAAGCTGATGTGGGATAAAAATAATCAATTCTTATATAAATTTTTGTAGTGAACTTTACCAGATTTGATTCTCTAATAGAATTTTAAAATTCTACCCCATCCTACTCTTAAGAATCAATAGAAAAAACTAACTATTTTATAATCAGATTATTCAATAATTACTTTTGAAATGAGTTTGCCAAATACTTTTTTTTAGTGGTAAATTTAACAATCTAATGTAATCTCAAGTATACTGTATTACCTTGTGGGACACTATATCATCCATGAATCTGCAAACTATTTGGGAAGCCGTGACCATTTTTGGATTGCTGAATAGCCATTTAAATGCTGTTTCAGTTGCAATATCTCCCATGCCCAGAAATGATGTTGTTGCTAACATTGCGTAGGCACAGGTCACTAATGCAACAGGCATGTACTCATCCATTGGCGGTACATACTTTTGATGACACCATTCGGCTTCGAAGAAGTAATTCTTAACTAAAATCTTCATCTGAGAAACCAAAAATATCAAATATTTGTTAATTAAGAATGAATACCAAGAATTAATAGGCTGAAATAATATTGAAACTCACGGCTTCTTTCGCATAATGAAGGCCGTATAGGTTTCCCTGATCAGCCATATCTATCTCAATTTCGCGGTAAACGTCAAGAAATGCCCCATAAAACAGTTTCATGTACTCAGGAAGTTGATCTATGGCACTGATATCCCACCTGATGTGAAACCAAATGTTAGCCTATTTAGATTTTAGGCTGAGTTAGGTCTGTAAATTTCAATATGATATTTGAATCATACTCCTACATGAATTGGCCCTACGCCAGGGGCAAAGCCATGAGGTTCAATGAGAGGGGAAATTTTATAATTTTTAAGGATTTAGTTAATAAATTTAGGGTGATATCTCTATTATTTACTTAAACTAACAGTTGAAAAAAAAAATTGAGGAGGGTTGGTTGACCCCTACATATAAGAGGTTTTGCCCTTGGCCCATCTTACTTGCTCATGTGATATGGATCAAGCAAAAGATTGGTTTGCACGTGAGAGAGAGTGTTGGAGAAAATCTCTCACATAGATCAACTGAGAAAAATGAATATATAAGATAATTCAACATACGCCAAGAAAGTTAACAATTGAATCTTGAACATGAGATCCTATATTAAGGTGAGTAATTCAAACCTTTCAATTGCTGAAGTTAGAAGCTCAAGTTCTTCAATTTGACCATACACATCATAGATGTCATCCATAATGGATGTCATGGCAATCACTTTGGTCATCATCCTTCTACCTAAGAAATATTTTGGCTCAAAATACACTCCTAATATCCAAAAATAGCATTCCGCGATTCTGTCTCTTGCAAAAGGTAGCTTATGTGCAAAGTCTAAATCTTTCCACCACCTAAATGAAACAAACACTCAATTGTTAATATTCTTCAATCAGAGGTGAATTCAGGGACAGCCTACAAAGACGATCAGTTGGACTCTCAAATTTGAGCTAAAATTAAAGACCATCAATTATAAGAAAAATTAATATCAATTGTGACAAAGAAGCCAAAAAATTTATATTTCATCAATAGCGGCTATATAATATTTTTACTCATTTAAAACCGCCAAACCCAAATTCTGTCGACCTTCATTATTGACACCGAAATAATTTTAGAGCATATATAATTAAAAACCTTGTAATGTCACTGAGTTCCTTCTGGTGAAGCTTTTGTAATTTGTTAAAATCTAACTTCGCAAAGGTTAACAGAGCTTCATTGTGGGAAGCTTCTTCTTGGTAGAAAGGCATGTAATGTCTTGCCTCAAGCCTTTGTAAGCTCTTGCGGATAGGCCGATTTAAGGCATTCTTAACTTGTGCAGTAAGTGGGGATATGTTTTGAGTGACCACCGACTCAAGATGAGTGGTAGTGAAAGCAAGCCCTTCGTCTAGAATATTTTCTCCATGCACCCTCAGATGCGTAGCTTCATATAAGCTTAACATTCCTCCAACATCGTTCACAAGAGATGCCTTAAATTTCCCATCGCTGTCTTTGAACTTATTGAAGACATCTGCTTCACAATTTGAATAAATACTCAATTAACAAAAAAAATATATTTATAAGTGTTTTTACACAAAATATCCTTTTTATAGCAATAACGATAAAGGTAAAGGTAGAAATATAAATCTTCCCAATATTATGGGAGTTGATTATCTTATTTAGTAGGTGTAGATTTTCGAGCTGTTCTCAGTTTTTTTTTTTTTTTAAATAAATATACTCATCGACAACAAAACATCAAAGCAAAAAAAAAATATCCAATTGGTTGACACTCAATAACAAATTGTAATTGTAATATTGATAGATTATAACCATGGTAACTGACATGTTTAAGTTAACTACCCAATTAGTTACTGTAATTTCAAAAATTACTCTATATATATATATATATATATTAAAGCTATTTTTCACCCATTGCATGTTAGATTTATTTAAATTTTAATTTATATCAAACAGAAATAAAATCTATTAAATTATCATATATTTTCCACCTATTGCATACTAGCTTCGTTTGAATTTTAAATTACATTATTTGAAATACTATTTTACCATTGAAAAATCAGATGTAAAAGCTATAAAGTAACTTTTTGAATACTTTTGTAAAACTTAAAGACTGGCTCAAACGAAATAAAAGGACTAAATGAATATTAAAAGACATACCAGCAGAAATTTTGTAGCCATTTTGTCTTAGTAATCGAAATTGAAGAGAGATATAACAGAGGTCTCCATTTTTGTCATCCTCGAGATGATGAGCCTCATTCATTTTTTCCAATATTTCATTAATTTCACTTTCAAAATGGTAAGAGACGCCTAAACGTTGAATTGCATCAATCAAGTCCAGTTTCTGTAAAGGCTTGTTCATATCAGCTTTTAACATCTTACTAATTTCATCCTTCAATTCTTGATGCTTTACACTGCCGTCATCAGTTCCCTGTGGAAGAAAGTTGAAGAAAACATTTTAGATCATCATCCGCAATGCTATTGCCTATTAGCATAATGGAAACGTGCTAAAACAAATCAAAGTCGGTTGAACATTTAACAAAAAAAGAGAATTCCATTTAGTGGCGGAGTTACTGGCCCTGCTGACTTTGCAAATTTGATAAAATATTTCTTATATTAATAAAAAGTCTATTTTTTGGGGCAATAAATTCAGAAACGAGCGAACATCACAGCAAGACCTTATAACTAAATTCGGTTAGCACCTAAAAACCTGCAGGATCACCTATTAATTGGACCATATTGAAATGTCTAATAAAATATAATTTTTTATGAAAATGAAATTTTACCAACAATAATCATATCTTTTGGCTACACCATTGATCCCACATATATTACTTATATAACATACTAATATTAATCGCTTAAAACAAAAGAACATTTTTACCATGGAGTCACTAGCATATGAAAGGAAATGATCCCCCCATATGCTAGGTTGATAATTTGCCCAGCGACGAGTTGAATCTTTATCAGCATTGTGGATAAATTTAGGAGCGGCTGAAACGTTACAAGACATAATTCATTTATGTTGATTCTGAATAAATTTGAGTTTTCAGTGGGGGAAAAAGCAGCTATATATAAATGGAATTGTTTCTTTGGTGTAGCTTACTGAGCAGCTGTGAATCTTTGATGCCTTCATGCTCGTGCATTTATATATATTTAGCGGGAAAGCAGGGGCACATTAATAGCATGCATGTTTAAAAAACTAATTCACAGGATAGTCCAAAATGTACTGAAGTAAATAGTCTTTTAATTTCTGTGCAATTCTAAATGTGAAGTAAGTCTCCGTATCTTATTAGTGAAACGGAATACTTGA
This sequence comes from Zanthoxylum bungeanum, assembly GCA_019454045.1. Lineage (NCBI taxonomy): Eukaryota > Viridiplantae > Streptophyta > Magnoliopsida > Sapindales > Rutaceae > Zanthoxylum > Zanthoxylum bungeanum. The sequence continues at coordinate 15,105 of SKCR01018081.1, read as the reverse complement.
AATTCAACCGATCCACATTTTTCTTCTTTTTTTTTCTTGAACCATAACTGAGACGAATGGCTTTTTTACCATAAAACGAAACCCCCTCACCCTCCTTTTTTTTAAGATGAATTTTACTGATCAGTAATAATAATACTAATTACTGGAATTTGATATACACAATCATCTTAAGTTCGTTGATATCACAATAAAAATATCCTAATATCCAAATTAGAAAAATAAAAAAAATGATATCGATCAAAATCCGATATCAAGAAGAAAATTTTAAAAAATCCCGAAAAATAGAAAGTGTTGTAAATAATATGGTCTCCCACTTTAATATTTATAAGTTTAGTTTATCCGACATTGGTTAGGGATAATAATCTTAACATAACATCTTCCTATAAATAAAGAACATCTCTTATAATTTATAAAAAATTAATTCATTCAGAATCAATAAAAAAAAGTCTGGAGTTTTCCAATGTATTTTTCTCTTCTTTTATTCCTCTTTTATTTTATAACACATTATCAACACAAGCTCGTTATATTCCCATATGCAGTCTAGGTTGAATTTGATTATGATTTGCTTGAATGGCTTTGATGACTTTGAATCATAAAAGCCGAACCAACATCAACCACATGAGTAAATTTGAAAGACGTGCTGAATTAAATAGGTCTTGAAGGATATTACTGAGTCTGATGAGTATGCAGGCACGATTGTGTGTCTTGTTGATCCTTTGATGTTTGATCTTTTGATGTTTATTATATTATTTAGTGTTAATTATTGGTTATTCTGTGAAGCTGTTATTGTTATGCTTCGATTGCTGAAAAAAAATAAAAAATAAAAAATAAAAAATAAAAAATAAAAAATAAATAAATTAATTAAAAGAAAGAGGGGGATTGAATTGTGCCTATCATCATGAACAAGCAGATCATGATGATTAATTACATCATCTTACTTGCCGTGTAAACATGATCATCTTAAGGCCATTAGCCTTTCAATAAATTAGATGCATGCAAATGATGAGTCATTCACGAGAATAAGGCCTGAAGCCATTTTACCACATGTGGAGTTTGATTCATATATGGCCTGAAGTGATTTCAATAGAAATACGGCCACAATCTATTGTTCCAATGTGCAACATGAATTACTTTATGTTTTTATTCATTATTATTAGTTTAATAGCTTAATTATTTTTATGAGTATATTATGTGGTTTTCATTAATTTGGGTCATCCACATCAGAAAATAAAAACTGTATTTTTATTTTATTTATAATTTTATTTTAATTTCTTTCATAATTATGATTAACTAAAAGAGGTAAATTAAAACCCAAAGTTCTAAATTTATTAATTAATTATTAGATTAGAACCTGCAGTTCTTAATGTATAAAATAATTATAGAACTCGAAATTCTATAATTACACTACAATTAAAGAACCTGAAGTTCTAACATCAATTAATTAGACTAGAATCAAACCTGCAGTTTTAAATTTACCATAGAACCTGAAGTTCTGAATTTATAATATCATATTTATGAACTTGAAGTTCTAAATATTAATATTATAAATTGGAAATTAAAATTTTGAAATATAATTCCATTTTAGGATCTGATATTCTAAATAATAAGGTAAGATTAGAACTTGAAGTTATAGGTCAACGAGTTATTTTTTAAGAGAACATAAAGTTCCAAATACATGTGTGTAATTTTTGGTTCATAAATATTTATGTGTTTTTTTCTATTATATTTTGTTTTCTATTATATCTTTATTTTTTTGAGTTATATTATATATATTATTATTATTGCTGCCAGAAGTTTGCAATAATAAAGAGTTAATCAGATCTGAAGTTCAAATTAGCTTTTAATATCAGAACCTGTAGCTCTGAAATATAATTTTTAAATAAAATGTGATGTTCTCATAGAACACGAAAATCAGTTTCTTAATATTCCCAATAGTGAATGTTAATTCCAACTACATATAGATATAATAGAGAAACTCCACTGCAGTAAAAGAATAAGGCTATGGTAAGTGAAATTATAAGACATTTGTGAATACAATTTATAATTTTGCATTACTCTCTTTATATCCCTTTATTTACTTTAAAATTATTTATTTTCATTTACTTCCTCCTTACACTCTTGAATTATTATTTTAAGTTTATTAGATTTTGAATCATCACCAGATGTGATATATTTATGATAAAAGGTTAGATATTTCAAATATCCAGAATATATTACTTTGATTGATATAAAAATACAATGATTATGTACTTGATGTACATAAAATTTGTATCTTATTTGTAGATATCATTGATCAACCTTTATGAAGATTTTTAGAAATCATATAGAATCTGAAGTTCAAAAATGTCCGCTGAAAATGATATCATATCAAGACACAAATATATATTTACTATTGCCAATTACAAATAAATTAGAACCTGAAGTTCTTAGTTGTAACTCTTAAAATCAAAATTTCTACATCTATCATTTTCATATATGAACCTGAAGTTCAGAAAATTAATCATATAAATTAGTGATTAGTGAAATCACTCACGTAACGCAAGCGCACGTATCCCTCAAGTAGTATAAAATATATCGATCCCATGAGGATTTAATACCTATGCTATTAATTTATGAAGCTAAATTTCTACAGGTATCTAATTAAAACAGTGCAAAGGTAAATTAAAATAAATCAATAATATGAAACTATTTAGGGTTGTGAATGTTGGACAATTATGACCCATAGCGTCACTATTTGTACAGATCATGGTGTTGTTGTACAAATTATTTTATGTGACAAAGGAGATTGCACTCTTATCATTTGTGATTAGATCACCTAGATGTATAAATGATGAGAGGTCCCTATGATTTGTTCCTGGACGGAGAATGATATGAGACAGTATCAGTCCACGAAGGATAAATCATTAAATATCCCTAGTCATAGCATTATTGAGATTGGACATCGATGAATGCGTAAAAGACTAGTATTACACTTGTGCGCATTGTGAGGGCACAACCTCATAGTTCTCATATATTTGAAGGGGTTTTATACGGGGTGAATCCGGTATGAAAATCCGATTTTCAGATTTCAAAACTTTTTCTCGGATTAATTAAATAAACATATTTATTTAATATTCCAATAATCAAATTATGAAAATAAATTCAATAAAACAATTTTAAGTGAATTTACCAAAATACTCTTGCTTTGTATTTTTGTCCGTTTTAGTCCGAAATTGATCCAATCAATTTTGAATGATTCTAAATCATTTCTAAGATGAACTTATGATGTTCAAAACATCAAAAACACCAAAGCAACCAAAATCCCCAATTTTCTCTCAAAGCCGTGAGCCTCACTTGGGTTCAATTTGTGCATTTTGCACTTTCATGCTTCAAGACACATCCAAATGATATCCAATCAACATGAAACTTTATATGCATCATATACACACATAAATACACAACATATATTAAAAACCCCAAATTTGGAATTAGTTAAGAACCTAATTTTTCAATTTCCACAAATTAGACAAATTAGGCTAATTACATTAAATCAAATGTTTCAATCATCAATCTTTCATCCAATTCAAGTCTCAACAAAATGAAACACAACTCAAGATCAAATCTAGGTCATTTAGAGTGGGTCAACAACTCTAGAATAGCAACATGGTTCATAAACCTTAAAAGATTACATATAACTACAATAGTTACATCATTTCTTCACCATACATGCTCAACACTTTCAAACAAATTTCCATCATCAAAAACACAAGAAATAAAGAAAATAATAACTTAAGAAACTCATGAGAGGTATCCTAGATCCTAAGGAACAAATTCCTTTCTAATAGTAAGTTTAAGAAACTTACAAAATCCAAGCTTTTCTTTAGGTTTTTTTTTTTTTCTCCTTCACTTTCTTTCTTTGTCTTTCTTCAATGGAATTTTGTTTTTGATAAAGTGTATTAGGTTAAACTAAATGAAAAGCAAATGAAAACAATATATACTTGTCAATTTTAGCCTGGGCCGAAATTATAACAAGCATATACACCAAATTTTCATTTCAATTTCATTTCAAATGCATTTAGTCAACTTATAAATATCTACAAACTTTATGGATATTTATTTTGGTCAACAAATGCAACTAACATCATTAACTTTAAATATCCTAACTAAGATATTTATATTTTAATTAATTTAATCATTTAACAATTAAATAATCAATTAATTAATCAAATACAAATATATTAAATATATGTATAATATTTACATTAAATATTAAAAACATATATTCATTTAGGATAAAAGTCAAATAACTCATTTTGACTATTAATTAATGTGTATTTAAATTAATCAAGTATTAAATGTAAATACACAATAATCAAGGAAAATGACTATCTAGTCTCTTTAGTATGTATCTTGCGTTTAACCATTAAACGACTTTATAAATAATCAATATTATTTATTTATGTTGCTCTAGTGCTCAACGAGTATGTTTCATTATTGAGACTCTCTAGGTTCAGGTATATCCGTCACGAAATCAAATTTCGTGTCCATAATCTATCCACCCGTAGATTATGACGATCACAGATAATCTCGCTGAACCATACAGGTCGAGGTCATGGCAGATGTATAATCCCTCCGTCACAGGTATCGGATAAATCCCAGAGATATAGATGTAAACGTCAAATCTCTATCGGGACTATCCAGTCGACTATTCCATTAGCAATCTCAAAAAGAATGTTTAGAACTAGCTTCTAAACTTACCACGGGCCCATGGTTTTATCTGATTGCTAATCATATGGACTACCTATGCTCTGGTACACAGAACTGACGGATCCTATCTTGATACACATAGGACACCCTGAGGATCTATCTACACCCAACGAACAGGCGGAGGTCTGATCTTAATAGATCGGTGACGTGACTGCCGTCTAAGTGTAGAAGATGTCTCATGTGCCCACAATGGCATCTCAAGTCTAAGAATCACAAGTGCTACTCAACCCAAGAAGATTCTTATTGACGCTGGTGTACCATCCATTAAGAATCTTCGGTGAGTCGTTCAGTGTTTATCCACTATAAACACCTACACGTCTATACTAGTCTCCAAGACTTATGGTTCATTGAGAAACCATTGGAATCATATATTCCAGTATACGACATGTACCGGTCTCAACGGGTTTACTATACTGACCAAGTAGTGTAAACCTTGACCAGGAACTGTCTGAGAATGACAACGTCATGATACGACTCAATGTCCGTTGCGACGCTTTTGCAACTGTACCATGACTAATCATTCTAAGGTCATTACGTCTTTACCATATAAAAGAATAGATTATATTATAGAAACTGTATATATTATTACTGATAATAACGTTTTACAGAAGTATTTAACAAAATACAACCGGGAATTGGCGCTCTGAGCACCAACCCTACAATATTTGGGTATATGATACTCATGCAAGTGTAATAAGAGATTGTGTTTCACCGATGGTATGGGAGACAGCTTCGCTCTGGATAAGACCCCCTCAGAATTCCATTGGTAGTATGACTATGTGTCTATGGAAGTCCGAAATCAGGGTAGGTGTATTTGGTCTTAACCTGAGACTTGCACTGTTAATACATACGACAATCAATATACTTTGGTTGAGGTCATCCAGGGCTTTAACCGGTTTCTGTGTATGCCAATTCTGGGTATATCGAGAATCGTAGTGTGTTGGGTGTGATGTCAAGACGGAAGTGTCACTCCAGTCATATGGAGTTGATGATAGCGCAGGGATACATAACTGATTCTCTAAATAAGGTTGCAACCGTCGGGATAATATGACTTGGTCATGATTATCCGATATTAAAGAGACTAGTTGCTCGTTATCCGATATATGCTTCGTACGGGGCAGACACTGTACCAGCCTCAGGCCTCGCATGTGATCATCTGATACTGGATAGAAATACGCAATACTACGTATACTACGCCTGATACAGACTTTATTCCTGTAAGGATATTTCTGGAGAATTGAGGAGGCATGGCTCTTTGCTAGAGGCTTACATTGTCTTATAATTCGGTATAAACGTAGTACGAGGTACTTTCGTGTTCGGATAGTCTGACGACCGAATTTACTGCCAACATATCCGGGGATCTCATGGGTCGCTTCCCAAAGATTCACCGATGACCTATGACTCGCACTTTAATTAATCTGGGATTAATTAGATGAGATAGAAAATTAATCTGGGATTAATTGCGGAGATATTTTATCTGGGATAAAATATCATTTAAAGAGAGAGAACGATTAATTTGGAATTAATCGATTAATTAATATATTCGATATATTAAACGAAATTGGATTTCGACGCGGAATTAAAATTAGATTTTAATTCGGGCGAACGAATTAATTCGTTAGCGACCTGAATAGTGATTTCGCTAGGCGTAATCATTTAATTACGACGCAACAAAAAATTCGTTAATTTGGAATTAGCGAACCCGAGCCCGGGATTATTTGCGAGCGCATTCGCATTTAGAATTCGAGTGCGGCACGCAAGTCAAATCAAGAGTCAAATCGCTAGTCGCATCTAGCGTCACATCAAGCGTCAAATCATGTCACTTTGAGTGATGTGACAATTGATTGGATTGATTGATTGATGTGGTGTTGTGGGCATTTATGGCTTGATTGTTTGACTTTGCCAAAGCCAAAATGTTTGGTATATTTAGTAAAATCAAATACCAAAATAAGATTACACAATTATTTCTCTCTCTCCAATTCTCTTCATCTTCCTCTCACCCAAGAGGGCAATTCTTGTTCTGTTTTTCTGCTGAAAAACGTGAGCAGTGAAGGGAAGCAGTGTGTTTTGTGGCAAGAACGAGAGTGCTAGCACACTCCGGGATCAATGCAAAGGTGATAGGGGTCCACACCATGAGCCGGGAACCATTCGACGAAGCTTGGAGCTTGACGAAGGACCAAAATCGAGCTAAAAACAGTGAGTGAGGAATTGCAGCCCACTGCCGAACCAGTGAAGAGGCAGAAAATATGAATTTTTGTTGCCAAAAGCGTCACTCAACCGCTCGATGTAAGTATTCCGCGACTTCTTGAATGTATTCACTTATGTTTCATGCTTGATTTGTGATCTTTGGGACCCTTAGAATTTCCAACAATGGTATCAAGAGCTTGGTTAAAAGCATCAGATTGATTTAGGGCTTAAAATTGGGCAAACTTGATTTTGAGCATGATTAATAAAATTGGATGGATTAGTATGCTTAAATGTGTTAGAATTTAGGATTGATTGGATCAATTTGTTTAAATTGTGTTTGGAACAATTTCCCCAACTTTTTTGGTGTTGGCCGAAAATGATAAGCCCTATAATGTCTTAGGATTTTTGATTTTTGACAATTGGATGTGTTGGAAATCATTCGGGAATATGATTTAATGTCGATTGTGGAATTAATTGGATTGAATTCGAATCGGACGTAAAATCCCCAATTGCCGAGAGCATAAGAGCATGTAATTGGGTTTGATTTTTGTTAATTTGTGTTGGACACTAATTGACATGATGAGCATGATTAATTAGCCAAATTTTATGTTTTGGAAATAATTATTTGGGTGATTAATTATGTTAATGCACTTTAGGTAATTAAATTGGGAATTTGGAATTTGGCAATTTAATTTAATTGGGCTAATTTTGGAATTGGGCTTTAATGTTGTTATTGGGCTTAATGGGTTTTGTTCTACAAAGTTGGGTTAAGGCAAATTGGATTGGATCCAATGGGCTCAAAATCGCCTCCATAAAGCCCAAATGCGACTTAATGGACCTTTAACGTTTAATTGGGCCTAATGGGCCAAGATTGATTTCTAGGCTTATGGGGTAACTCCCGGATTGGATTTTGGTTATTCGGTTTGACCCGAGTTGACCAAAAGTCCACGCCTTAAGAAATTAATTAAAAGCCCATTGGACTTTAATTAAATTAACGTTGGACGTTAATCGGGCTTTAAGACCCTTAACGATTAAATTTGGAATTTAAGTCGTAAAAGGTTTATTAATAAAGTGTAATATTTAATTTGGAATTAAATAGTGAATTAGAATTAAATACAAATTGAATTGGATTTAATTGTGTAGTTTAATTTAATTCGAGAATTTGTACTTTAAGTACTTATTCGCAAAAACGAGTTTGACTCGAGGAAAATCAAATCGTTGTTTGAACATTGGATGGTCACTAATTATCAGATTAATTAATTTGATTAGATTGATTGATAACATGCTTGTGTGAATACATGGTTGCGATGCATGAATTATGTATATCAGATGGATATTAGATGGGTGGGGCAATTTTAGAAATTGTTGTAATAAATTTGATTTATTAATTGGACCTGCGTGTCCAGCCTTATCACCTCCTTATTCTTTGTATTCTCTTCTCACCTATTCTCCTCAATGTAAATGAGGTTTCTTTAGAAGTGTAGTGTAACGGGTAGAAGCAATACTGGTGTTAGCTGGAGAGAGAAAGGGAGAGATTTGATCTAGGATCAATGTGTAAAGTATCCATCCACATATCATTATTACTTTATTTATACGCGCTTTATTATGTGTTTAGAATGCATGTTTAAGGGTGTATGATGATGAGACCTTAACAAAGATAATAAATTGGTTGCCAATTTGAACTCGAAAAACCCTCGTTCAATATTAAGCGTTTTTCCTTCCATTGAGTGATTCTCACTCAAGATCCGAGACGACATTGGTTTGTTGGCCAAAGTCAAGGCCTTTGTCTGTCGAGGATGTGTTTGAATCACGAAGGCTTTGTTCCATGTCAGTGTCTTGTCCAAGTTGTGGTTTGTTGGCCAAAGTCAAGACCACTTCTTGTCCATCGAGATTGATTACGAAGCTTTCCATGGTCAATGGGTCGCGCTTGACTGGGATCGCTAAGTTTGTTGTGCCAAAGCCAAGGCTTAGTTGGTTCAGAAGAAAAAGGTTAGGTAATACATTCGATGTATTGGCATATATAAGATATATGTTTCGGACTTGGATGTTCCCCTACCGGATCTAGGACTTGGATTGGATCCAATCGATCTTAGAGATCTACCTAGTTAATTATCATACAATTTGTTGGCCAAAGTCAAGATTGTGTGATATTTAACGGGATCCTAGCCCACTAGGAAACACGGTTTCCCGAGTACTCAACAGAGGGTTAGAGGCTCGCCGAAAATTAGTGGGAGGCAAGAATTGAATTTGCAATATTCGTTTAATTACTTGCCATACGCGCTCATTCAAATTATTTCGTCGTTAAATTAATGTTAGTTGGACTAATATTTAAATTGTTGTTTTAATAAACAGTTGGACTGTATTATAGTTGATTATATAATTGGATTATAGTAATCAATATATTTGAATTAATTAGTTTCAATTTATAGTTGATTTTATAGTTGGACTATAGTAATCAATATAATTGAGGTTATTAATTTAAATATATTTGATTGTATAGTTGGACTATAATAATCATTATAATAAATAGTACCACAAATCGTTGATTAAATAGTTGGACTGTTAGAATCAAAATATAATTGAAATATTGACATTTAAAACATAATCCTAAGGAAAATATATTTAAATGGTTTAATTTTCAAATTGGGAATAATTTCATGATGGTCCTGGAAAAATAATAAGTTACTTTATTTGATAAAATAACATATTATGCCTAAGCTCGGAGTTAAGCAAATAGTAGAGCATAATCTTTGGAAGATCATGTGATGATAGCTTTAGTGCTTAATCCATTAAGCTTGTCGTAGTAGACTCCTTAATTTCTGAATCAGAACTAAGGATTAGATCCTTAAAGTATGATAAAGAAATTGAAGGATCTTCATAAATCTATACTTAGATTTTAGAAGTACTAAATTGCAATAAATAATTCTTGGAGAATTAATGACTATTCTCAAAGAGACAAAGTCAAAGTTTGCAATTAGGCAAGTAGCGCAAGGCGTACTTTACTTCGATATTCTAGAAGGCCGAGGCTAGGCCAAAGGCTTTTGGAATGTTGAAAATGGCAAAGGCAAAATCATTATAGTCTTCTGGGAAGATAAAGGACATATCCTAAAATGTCTGCCTAAATGTGGCAAACGGGATCGCGGAAGCGTGACTGCCGTTTGAACAAAGCAGACATGAAGGAATTGAAGACGAGTAAGGCTCCAACTTCAAATATGTTTGTCAAGATTATGTTCACTACTAGTATTGAAATTGGATTTTAAATACTTAGCGTGGTACATAAATATATTTACTGTGTTTAGAATCTGCTATGAGCAGGATTAAGAAGCTGTTATAATGTAACTAGCTTGACTAGATACATTATCTCTATATCAGTTTTTAACCCGCTGCGGGTGAACCTTTATATTCTAGAACACTAAAGTGTTTCATTAATAAAAAGATGATATTGAGATAAACACATTAGATGTGAATAACAGAATTTATATTTTGAATATAAATACATCTCAAATATATCATATGACAAACAAACAGCTCAAACTGATTTGATCAGAAGAAACTAATTTGTGGCATTATTGTATAGGACACAATTAAACAAGAATCGTATATCCACACTTTTGAAGAAGTGGGTACTCGGACTGATTTGATTCTACTCAAATAAAATCTCGAATCTAGTTTATTGGGCAATGTGCCTATAACACTATTTACTTGGTAAAAGTGTAAATTCCACCAATCTGTTAGCCCTAGTTCATAGTGAAGCAAGTGGGCCCATGTCTAGCTAGGCTAGATGTGGATATGAATATTTCGTGACCTATACGGATGTGGCATCGCGATATGGTTATGTGTTTCTGTTGAAACACAAATCGAAAATTTTTAAAGTTTCGACATGAAATAGACAAACAGATCGGCTATAATATTATATTGTCACGGTAAGACCGTAATGGAAAATACTTAGGCAATAAATTTCTAATTATACGTGAAAGAGTAAAGTATTCTTTCAAATGAGGACTCCTCCCGGAACACGTCAAAGTGACGGTGTGTCCGAACTGAGTAACCGAATTTTATTGGACATGATAAGGTTAATCATGAGTCGCTCTGAGCTACCATTTCCTTCAACGGATAAGCTTTAAACAGTGCAAGAACTTATTTTGAATAAGGTTCCATTAAAATCTGTTTGACAGATATCATATTAGATATGAACGGGAAAGAAACTGGGTTTCACATTCCTGATATTTGGGAATGCTAGGCATATGTTTGGATGATACCAAACTAAAACCCAAAATGGATAAGTGCCAATTGTAGGCTATCCTATGGATACCATAAGTATTGTACTTATACAACTCACGAGAGAACAATTAGATTGTTGCTCACCATACAGTTTTCCTAAGAGGAATACCGATATGCAGTGGTAAGTGGGAGGATAGTAAAACTCGATGACAATCAGAGTAATACTATTCAAGGCACCGATTCCTAATGGAACATAAATAGTTCATCAAGGATTAAACTATTACAATAATCTTCAAATACACAAGAACCGCGTATGTCGGAGAGATTCAGAAAACAACCTGGGGTATAGGTTTCTGATCTCACCTCATAAAGATGTCTATCTTATTGAGGTATACCAACTGACTACGTATGAGGAAGTGATACAAGGTATCGACTCCCTATTATGACAAAGTGTCATGAGTCCAATTGGATTCCATGTATATCAACAAGTTTGGATACTAGTTGATGTACTGCAAGACATTGTGCCTATTGGTATTTTTTAAGTCTTCAAGGAAGACATACATGGAAGGCAACATACCAATGTACAAATCTAGGCTTTTAGCGGAAAGGTATCGTTATCAGCATTGTGTTGATTACGATTCAACCTTTTACCTGTTGCCACAGTAAATCCATTTGGATAATGCTTGCTAAAGCTGTATGTTTCATTTATGAAATATGTCAGCTTTACGGGAAAATCGCTTTCCTGAAAAGGAAACCTTTTGGAGGATGTTTACAACATCCTGTCGGTTTTGTCGTACCATAACAAGCAAACAAGGTTTGCAGGTTATTCGATCCATGTTTGGATTGAAGCAAGCATAGGTTCTTGGAATTGTCGTTTTGATGTATTCATAATGGTGTATATATTTAATTCAAATGAAAATGATTCTGTGTATATAAGAGGGTTAGTGGGAGCGCACTGACAGTGGCTGTCCTATAAAATAATGATAATATGTCATTTCTTAGAAATGAAATTCCCATAAAACTATCGGCGAAAGCTTGGCTTTCGAAAACTCTCCATGGAATCGTACATTGAAAAATGTACGCTACCTGGTGTCTCATACGCTTTGAGCATATGGATTCAAAAACAGGCAATTCCGAGTGATAGTCACTGGATTGAAGTTAAGAACACCAGTTAGTATCTTAGAGATCTAAGGATGCTGTCTTAATCTTTGGAGAAGGAGAACTTGAAGTGACTGGGATCACTGTAGCAAGTTTCCTAAACCGATAAGACGACTATAAGTCGCAAACGGTACTATATAGTTTGAATAACGGAACAGTAAGATGGAAATCTTCCAAGCAAGATACTGTTACCGAATAAACAACAAATACGGGTTTTGCTACAGCTGAGGCGGCAATAGAAGCCTTCTGGGTCGATAATAAATCTAATTAGATTAGATATAATTATTTTAGCAGCTGAGCTAGGCTTGAGCACAGGCTAAAGAATTAATGGTCTCATCAACGATCCAGATACATACTTCGATATTCATCTGATTCGTTCGGATCATACATCGTGGCGATGTGATGATCGTATAAATCGCATCAGACGATAATCATGCAAATCCGCTGACGAACGTCTTTTCTCAGCAATTTGAGCCAACCGTACATAGTTCGGGTGTCAAGCACTTGAGTGACTGACTATAGGCCAAGTGGGAGATTGTTGGACAATTATGACCCATAGCGTCACTATTTGTACAGATCATGGTGGTTGTTGTATAAATTAACTATGTGACAAAGGAGATTGCACTCTTATCATTTGTGATTAGATCACCTAGATGTATAAATGATGATAGGTCCCTATGATTTGTTCCGGGACGGAGAATGATATGAGACAGTATCAGTCCACGAAGGATAAATCATTAAATATCCCTAGTCAGAGCATTATCGAGATTGGACATCGATGAATGCGTAAAAGACTAGTATTACACTTGTGCGCATTGTGAGGGCACAACATCATAGTTCTCATATATTTGGGTATATGATACTCATGCAAGTGTAATAAGAGGTGTGTTTCACCGATGGTATGGGAGACAGCTTCGCTCTGGATAAGACCCCCTCAGAATTCCATTGGTAGTATGACTAGTGTCTATGGAAGTCCGAAATCAGGGTAGGTGTATTTGGTCTAACCTGAGACTTGCACCGCTAATACATACGACAATCAATATACGTGGTTGAGGTCATCCAAGGCTTTAACCGAATTCTGTGTACGCCATTCTGGGTATATCGAGAATGGTAGTGTGTTGGGTGTGATGTCAAGACGGAAGTGTCACTCCAGTCATATGGAGTTGATGATCGCGCAGGGATACAGAACTGGTTCTCTAAATAAGGTTGCAACCGTCGGGATAATATGACTTGTCATGATTATCCGATATTAAAAAGACTATTTGCTCGTTATCCAATATGCATACTGGAAGGAAATACGCAATACTACGTATACTACGCCTGATACAGATCCTTTATTCCTGTAAGGATATTTCCGGAGAATTGGGGAGGCATGGCGCTTTGCTAGAGGCCAACCTTGTCTTATAATTCGGTATAAACGTAGTACGAGGTACTTTCGTATTCGGATAGTCCGACGACCGAATTTACTGCCAACATATCCGGGGATCTCATGGGTCGCTTCCCAAGATTCACCGATGATGTATGACTCGCACTTTTAATTAATCTGGGATTAATTAGTTGAGAGAGAAAATTAATCTGGGATTAATTGCGGAGATATTTTATCTGGGATAAAATATCATTTAAAGAGAGGGAACGATTAATTTGGAATTAATCGATTAATTAATATATTCGATATATTATACGAAATTGGATTTCGACGCGGAATTAAAATTAGATTTTAATTCGTTTGCGACGTGAATAGTGTTTTCGCTAGGCGTAATCATTTAATTACGACGCAACGGAAAATTCGTTAATTTGGAATTAGCGAACCCGCGCCCGAGATTATTTGCGAGCGCATTCACATTTCGATTTCGAGTGTGGCACGCAAGTCAAATCAGGCGTCAAATTGCTAGTCGCATCTAGCGTCACATCAAACGTCAAATCATGTCACTTTGAGTGATGTGACAATTGATTGGATTGATTGATTGATGTGGTTGTTGTTGGCATTTATGGCTTGGTTGTTTGACTTTGCCAAAGCCAAAATGTTTGGTTTATGTTTGTAAAATCAAATACCAAAATAAGATTACACAATTATCTCTCTCTATCCAATTTCTCTTCATCTTCCTCTCGCCCAAGAGGGCATTTCTTGTTCTGTTTTCTGCTGAAAAACGTGAGCAGTGAAGGGAAGCAGTGCGTTTTTGTGGCAAGAACGAGAGTGCTAGCACACTCCGGGATCAATGCGTAGGTGATAGGGAAGTCCACCCATGAGCCGGGAACCATTCGACGAAGCTTGGAGCTTGGCGAAGGACCAAAACTGAGGCAAAAACAGTGAGGAATTGCAGCCCACTGCCGAACCAGTGAAGAGGCAGAAATCAGAATTTTTGTTGCCCAAAGCGTCGCTCAACCGCTCGATGTAAGTATTCCACGACTTCTCGAATGTATTCACTTTTGTTTCATGCTTGATTTGTGATCCTTGGGACCCTTAGAATTTCCAACTGTGAATCCTTCTAATATTTTTCTAAAGATGAAGTGATTATCTTATGCTTGTGTAATATATCGGTTTTATTAACCTGGAATAAGAAAATATGGAAAAGCCTATGTCGATGGTCAGATGCAAACACTCAAAGTAACCCAATTAACTATATGTCTATGCTAACCAAGTTACCCAAATTCATTAAGTTCAAGTTCCAATTATGGCTACCCACGCCCGAAAAGTATATGTCTATCCTGGAAGGAAATCTCTAAGGTGAATGTGAGATCGTGACGTATGAGTCTAAGACTGAAACCTAAAATCCATTCGTCAAGTTCATTTTA
>SKCR01018080.1:0-20561 GCA_019454045.1 Zanthoxylum bungeanum | reverse complement strand
CCAATAGAAACCTTGCCTCACAATCTTACGAGACAAGTTCAGTCAGTCCATTCATGTGTGGCCCACATACTCCGGCATGTACCTCGTCCATTACCTTCTGAGCTTCTTCTCTGTTCAAGCATTTCAGCTGAATTCCATTTGCCTGCCTTTGTAGAGTTTCTCCCTTCAAACTCACATACTGAGAAGCTAACTTCTGAATAGCCACTCGGTCCTTTCTGCTTGCTTCCTCTGGGAATTCTCCGTGCTCCAAGTACCTCTGTATGTCATAATACCAAGGCTTTCCATCGTTGACCTCTACTTCCAGTATTCTTTCAATCTCATAGGCTGGCCTACTTGCGGTTGTCAACACAAGCGGTCTCATCACCAACTTCTCTGGATTTTCCCAAGTCGCAGCCAGTGTTGCCAATGCATCTGCCATCTGATTCTCCTCTCTTGGCAAATGTTGAAACTTACAATCAGGAATAGCATGCGTCAGATTCCTGAGGTAGAACAAATAAGGCTTCAGCCGTTCTTCTTTTAATTCCCATTCTCCTTGCATCTGTCGGATTACCAACATTGAGTCTCCGTAGACTTCCACATTCCTAGCACTCAAGGCTATCAATGCTGTCAATCCGAAAGCACATGCTTCATACTCAGCCATGTTATTCGTCACTCCGAAAGTCAGCCTCTTGGCCATAGGCAGGGTCTCTCCTTCAGGGGTTACTATTACTATCCCGATTCCTGCTCCTTTGCAATTCACTGCTCCATCAAAATACATCTTCCATCCTTGGACCGCTATAGCTTGGATTTCCTCGTCGGGAAACTCAAACTTATATTGATCCCCTTCAACAGGTTGCAACGCTAGGAATTCGGCCACGGCCCGCCCTTTGATTACCTTGGAGGTGAGGTACTCGATATCAAATTCAGTTAGCAGCACTAACCATCTGCCCAACTTCCCAACCAGCGAGGGTACTGAATGCAGGTACTTCAAAGGATTCTCTTTTGCTACTACCTGGATCTTGTAAGATTGGAAGTAATGGCGCAACTTTCTGGATGCCCACACGACTGCTAAACAAATCTTCTCCACCTCTTGATATCGGACTTCGTACGGAAGCAGCTTCTTGCTAAGATAGTAGACAGCATGTTCCACTCCCAACTCATCGGCTTGTACCATCATAGCTCCCAACGCTTCTGACTCTATAGCCAAATACAGTACCAAAGGCTTTCCCGGTCTCGGAGGTTTCAACACAGGCGGCTTTACCAAATATTCTCTGATTCTGTCGAAGGCCGTCTGACACTGTTCATTCCACTTTATTGGTTGGTCCTTTCTCAACAGCTTAAAGATGGGCTCACAAACAGAAGTCAATTTGGCAATGAACCGACTGATATACTGAATCTTTCCAAGGAATGCCCTGACCTCTTTTTCCGTCTTGGGTGCTGGCATCTCGGTGATCGCTTTGATCTTCTCAGAGTCTACTTCTATTCCTCCCATTCCAACCGTATGTCCCAGCAGTTTTCCAGATGTTACCCCAAATACACATTTCTTGGGGTTCAGCCTCAAGTTGTACTTGTCAACTCGTTCGAGGAACTTTTCCAGTGCTTCAATATGCTCGTCCCTTGTCTCGGACTTGACCATCATGTCATCGACATATACCTCAATCTCTTTATGCATGAGGTCATGGAACAGAGTAGTGGCCATCCGCTGATATGTAGCTCCGGCGTTCTTAAGCCCAAACGGCATTACCTTATAGCAATAAGTGCCCCATTCTGTGACAAAGGCAGTCTTGTGCTTATCCTCCTCGGCCATGAGTACTTGGTTATACCCTGAGAACCCATCCGCAAATGAGTACATGGCTGACAATGCTGCACTATCCACAAGCACATCTATATGCGGCAAAGGAAAGTCATCCTTCGGGCATGCCTTGTTAAGATCTCTATAGTCTACGCACATCCTGACTTTGCCGTCTTTCTTCGGAACAGGCACAATGTTGGCCAACCACTCGGGGGGTACTTCACTACTTCCAGGAATCCGACATCTATTTGCTTCTTGACTTCTTCCCTGACCTTCTCGGCCCACTCAGGTCTCATTCTTCTGAGCTTTTGCTTTACCGGCTTCATGTTTGGGTAAGTCGGTATTGCATGCTGGGCTATACTCCTGTCAACACCAGGCATGTCCTCGTAAGACCAAGCAAACACTTTGGCATATTTTGCCAACACTTCTTCCAGATTCTTCCGCTCTTCGGCGGTTACCTCACTTGCAATTAGAATCTCCTTCGGACTCTCAGATGTCCCAAGGTTAAAGGTGTTTGTCTTGGTGTTGAGTTGATATCAATATACTCAGATCATGCAAGGAAAAAAGGGAAGACTCATCCAAGTAAGCGAAATTATTGTCTTTATTGCCAACAAAAGAAGGAGTACATTCAAACAAATCTGGGAGGTAAATACCCTCATCATCTACGGGTATTTCCTCTTCTACAACAAGGTCCTCTTCGGGTTTCATCTTTTCATCGAAGTTCAAAGCTTCCAGCTTCATAAGTTCCTCTTCCCACTTCTCGCTCTCTTCATTCTTCTCTCAACCAGCGGCTTTTCTCCCAACAGGTCCTGGAAGATCTCAAATCCAGGTACTACTATCCCGTTCACCTCCACTGGCTCAGGTTCTCCCTGATATCCCAAGGCCTTCACAAAGTACTCCTTCAGATCCGACCCTTTCTTCTCGGTTTTCGGCTTGTCCTCATCGGATCGGTACCCCAAGCCCCTTCGGGTCTTCTGCCCCTTAAAATCTGGCAACGCTGAACCTTGGCCTGGCTCAAACTTCATCTTCTCCATGATCTTTGCCACTTTAGGGTCCACCCATTCCTCAAATGTCCCGCTACTTGAGCTGTCACTTGGAACCTTGAGAAAGGTTGGATTTCCAAGGCAGCAACGGCGTTATCTGCTTCAGCCCGTATAGTGACAATTTCCCCTCCATGCGGAAATTTGACCATTTGGTGCAGGGTAGAAGGTACACCTCCGAGTCTGTGAAACCACGGCCTTCCCAACAGTAAGGCAAACGTGGCTGGAATGTCCAGCACAGTAAACTCCACCATATCTTCGACTGGGCCAACCTTGACCTTTGCAGCGAAAGTACCCTCGACGCCTCTCTTGCTATCATCATAAGCTTTGATGGTCATATTCGAGGGGTTCAAATCCGTCGGCTTTACATTCAGCCTGGCCAAGATTTTCAAGGGACAAACATTGATGGATGAGCCGTCATCCACCATCACACATGAGGTCTTCTTCCCCATCACTTCAGCTCGAATGAAGAGAGGCCTGTTGTGGTTTCTCCCTTCAGCCGGGAGCTCATCATCTGAGAAGGTTATCTGGGGAGTCCCTTTCTGCCCAGATCCCACAAACATCGCCGGACTAGCATCTTCCGGTACTATTATCTTACTCAGGGCTTCTACCATAGCCCGCCTGTGCTCTCCAGATGCACACAATAACTCCCAGATGCTCAGATGTGCCCGAGTCTTCTTCAACTGCTGCAGCACTATACCACCTTCAGCCTTCTCACTATTCTCCGTTATCTCTCGACCTTCTTCCAGAATTTCCTTCCCTTTCTCTTTCTCAGCAGTATCACTATAGAAACGGCCACTTCGGGTCATTCCTTTCACTTCCTCCTCGTCGCTGCTTGAGAAGTCCTCCCAGAAATTCTTCTTCTGTTCCGCTTCATCCTCACTGTTATCCCAGATCCCCAGGCAATAGGCTTGGTGGTCAAGTGTTTCAAGGACAAGGTTTTCTGGTAGTCCGGAGTTTATCATGTAGGTAGGAGGGGGGACTGAGTGATAATTGGGTAATGGATTTTTATGGTGTTGGGTTGTTCTCTTTCTGGGTCAGGTATTTTGTGTGAGTCGATCAGGTCCTGAATCTCATGGCGAAGGCGGGTGCAGTTATCTGTGTCATGACCGTGCTGCTGATGGAAGCGGCAGCAGTATCGGCTCATATCCAGGTTTGAGGGAGGCGGATTTGAGAGGGGTTTGGGTTCTAAAGGCTTCAGCAGCCCTTGCCTCATCAATTTCTCCAGCACTTTAGACAAGGGTCTGCCAAGGTTAGAGAAACGCCTGTTCTTGATAGCCGCAACCTCCGCGGTAACAGGTTTACTGCCTGAGGATCCTCCAACAGTCCTCCGATTCAGATTGTAGAACTTCCTATTTTCGGCCTCTTCCTCCTCAATGTCCATAACGGTCTCTCTCAGCTGCCGAAAGTCCACAATCATTGAAGTCATTCTCCTCAATTTCCCATAGATCGAGGGCTTAGTCCCCTTGATAATCATCTTGATCTGATCTTTCTCTGAAGGCCTTGTTTGCATCTTCAACAATTGGCCTCTCCACCGATCCACATACTCCTTAAAACTCTCCTCCATTCTTTGCTTGACATTCTCCAAGTCACGGAGGGACAGATCAATCTCAAGGTCGGTAACATACTGCTTGAGGAAGGCGTCAGCCAACTCCCTCCAGTCTTCTTTCACTTGCTTCTCTAAACTGTGATACCATACCACAGGGGCTCCTTCGAGTGACATTCCGAACATCTTCTGGACCTGACGCTGCGACAAGCCCACCGAACTCATCACCGAGACATACTGCCTCAAGTGGACTCTCGGGTCTCCATTCCCGTTGAACTTAGCAATGTCGGGCATTTTGAAGTGAGCGGGCAACTGCTCCTCAAAAGTCATGGTATCATAGTCCAACAGGTCTTCGTTCTTTCCCTTCAACTTTCGGGTGACCGTCTCAACTTGATCCCGAAGCTTCTGCATCTCGGCCTGAGTTCCGGCTACTCTACCGGCAGCATATTCGGCCATATCATCATCAAATCCCGGTACATCATCATTCAAACCAGCTGGCGGCTCCTCGCGCCTCTCATTCTCAGAACCTCCCGCAGCGCGGGGCAAAGCAATGTTGGACATGGTGGCAGTCAGTGCCTGTAGGTGCTCGGCCATTTTTGCGAGATTGGCCTCAATCTGATCCATCCGAGACCCCTCGTTGACTGATTCGCTCATATTCGCTGAAGGTCTTTTGACTAATCTTCCCTCTTCTCTAACCCAACGGGAATCTATGTTGTCTCTCTTAAGGCTACGTGTCAGTGCATATATGTGCGATGCATGTAATAGATAAAATTATAAAAAGAAATTTCAAACTACTTGGCCCATTATCATTTTAAAGTATTTAATCACACCATCACGCGGTGCAAACTTGTCCCAGTTGAAAAGGCCCAACAGGTTTACACTTTACAATGACATGGCTAAATGACTTCAAATGATAAAAGGCCCATTCACAAAGTGGCCCACCGGCATTTTAGAAGCTTTTGGCCCAACTGTCAAAGGACACAAACTTGCCCCAGTTTAAATGGCCCAACAAGTTCACATCTTTTGACAAAAGGTCCAACTGGATCCAAATGACGGCGGTCCAACACACAAACATAAAATACATAACTACCGGTCCTTTCAAGGCTAAGTTTCACAAGGGTTCACGGGGCGCGGGACAAAGGCTCTCGTTTGACGAAGGATTACCCACAACTAGGACTCCCCACTCAAGGGTTCAAGCGACCAAGTGAGTGCACCTTTTTTATACCTTACGGTACGTGCCAACGAGTTACGGTGTGTGACTAACTGTCGAATGGATTTCCCGTTGTAGATTCCCCAGAGGGAAGGTGGAGCGAGGCTCTCTTAAGTACCCAAGCCCCTTAGGCTCTTATCGCTTGGTGTCAGGAATAAACAACGAGTCCTCCAAACTAGTATGTCACAACGAGCTACAAGTAATGATTTATCTGGGTGCCTTCACAGCTTTTCCCCGAAGGGTAGTGAGTGAAGGAAGACACCCCACCATCACCTAGCTTCAACAAAGCCTTTGATTAACCCCCTCAACCCACTATAGAAATGGTCGACTAATGCACAAATTATACACATCACAAGACATGATTTCGAGGCCAATTCTCTAATATCCCCAGTGGAGTCGCCAGACTGTAGACAACAGAACCTGGGCGACGCTGTTCTAGGCTCGCGGCCTAGTTGGGAAGTACAAAATAACATGGAGTCGCCACCCGGTGTGAACCGGGACAAAGATTTAAGGCCGCACTCACCCCTCGCAAGGGAAGACCTCAAACCGTTGGGTTCGGAATGGTCCCTTACTATGTCATTTGTGATGATATGATTTGTGCAATAAACTAACCGAATCTATTCAACATTCATGCTCAAGGGTACTTAGATCTAACATGCTTTCATCCAAATAATTCCACGCAATGTAACACAACAAGCATATTGAACCATTAAATCAACATGCATAAATCATTACCCAAACGCATCATAAACTAAGAACATGCATAATGAACAACCTAAACATGCTTTAACAAATAAATAACAAACTAAATTAAACCATGCTTCAAATAATAAACAAATAATCTAAAGTCTATAACATGCTCAAATACAAGTTAGGATGAGACGAGATACGTGTATCTTAAGTGATACGTGGCATTGTATCCCGAGTGCAGACCATACTACCGTCCATTCGGAATCGGCTATGGAATTTACGTCCGGGTTTCCATCCGATATACCACAAAAGGGAACACATATCCCGCTCACCCAACAATCACATCATGCTTCAAACGACTCTCATGCTATTATATATCAAAATAATAAAACAACAATAAAGAAGATAAGTAGAAAGGTGCCCTCAGGTCTAACCTCTTTTGTCGTCTTAGAAAGGGCGTTACACGTCCGTTGGAAGGGTGAATGATCCGCTACTCTTTTAGTTCACCAACTCCACGTCTTTCCTCGCTGTTTGCTGCTCGGGTTGCTGTTTCAAGTCCGTTTCGCTGCTGCTTCGCTGCTACGTTTCAGGTCACTGTCTTGATGGTTTAGCGGACTGTTTTGGGTGATTTTGAAGGCTTAGGGAGGTGCGTTTGTGGGGATTTTTTAGGGAAACTTTATGGAGGTTTTTGGGATGGTGTTTAGGTGATTTTAGGACTGTTTTATGGGTTGAAGACGCAACAAAAATTGACCAGAACAGGGGACGAAACTGTGCAGTTCAAGGTGCAGTGAGGGGTGTTTCGGGACTGTTTTGGGCGCTGAATTGGAGCTGTGAATGGGGGGTCTTTTGTGCGACTTTGGGGCTGTATTTGAGGCTTATTTTAAGGTGTTTTAGGGCTGTGAATGGTGGCTGGAACTTGGTAATGGAGGGCTGTGAAAAGGGGTTTAGGCGTGAAGGGTTTTGGTGAAGGAAGAATGATGCGGCAATGGAGGATGCTTAGGTTTAATGATTCGGCAATGGAGGCTTCAAGGAGGTTTTTGGACGTGCAAGGAGGCTTGAGAAAGTGTTTGGGACGTGATTTGTGAGATATGTGTGCTAGGTTTTGAATGGGGGTGAAGGCCTCTTTTTATAGGCAAAGAGAGAAGACTTTCCTAATTAGATTAGGAAGGAATCTCCTAATTGATTTCTAATAAGGAATGCATCTCCTAATTAGGATTTGGGATTGGATTTGATTTGGTAGGGATTTGAATTGATTTAGGCATGTGTTAAATGTGATTTTGGCTATTTAGGAAGGCTATGGGCGTGAATCACTCTCTTTTGGTCATGGATTTGGTTTGACTTGGTTTGACTTGGGTTGACTTGGGTATTTGGGCTTGGTTTGGGTTAGGTATGTGGTCTATGGGAGTTTTGGGCCTAGGGTGAGCTTTGAAACGGAAGTCCAACAAGCAACCGAAGCGAAAACAACGAGATTAATTCCATCAAAAATTCTATTTTCCAACTTTACCCTTCCAACGTCCGTTTCCCGCGACTTTCATGACTAAAGAAGTAGTTGCCTCCATACGAGACTCATCATTGGGCTAAAGTGTAAAAATACAATGCCTACACCAACATGGTGGAGTCATCAAACGTTGTATGCCACTATTTAGGGGCTTGTTTCAACCATACAAGGATTTAACTAAACTACAGGACTTTATTTTCTTGTATGAGCTATAAAAGCCTTCAGGTTGTTCTATGTAGATTCTTCATATAAATCTCATCAGAAAGGCTGTTTTCACATCATCTGATGACCTCAAGATTGCACAAGCTGCAATCGCTAGTATCATCCTTATGGAATTTATTTTTCTCGTTACAGGAGAATAAGTATCAAAGTAATCAAGACCTTCACGTTGTCTGTAACCTTAATTACAAGTCTTGCTTTGTACTTGTCAATTGATCCATCTGCCTTTATTTCTTTTTGAAAATCCCCTTGGACCCTAAAGGTTTACATCCTGGAGGAAGATTCCACTACCTCCCAGGTGTGTGATTTTCTAAGATGGATTCAATTTCACTATTGATGGCCATCTTTCCATAAGGCACTATCAGCTGACCTTACAGCTTCGTTATAGCTTTGAGGATCATTCTCTAGCAAAAATGTCAGAAAATCTGGACCAAATGATTTTTCCGTTCTAGCTCTTTTGCTACGTCTTGGTTCAAGTTCAACAACTTGTTGATCCTCTGGAACATTTATGTGTTCTTGGTATTGACTATCTTCAATGATAGTCTCATGTGCCCGTTTGTACACATTTGAATTCGAATTAGTTTTACAGGGAAAAACATATTCGAAAAATGATGTATTCCTCGACTCCATTATCGTATTCTTGTGAATATCTGGTACAGTAGACTCATACACAAGAAATCGATAAGCATTACTGTTATGTGCATATCCTATGAAAACACAATTAACAGTTTTTGGTCTTATCTTCACCTTCTTAGGTGGAGGAATGACTACCTTGGCAAGACACCCCCACAATCCTAGGAATTTATAGGAATGTACTCTTCCTTTCCACATTTCATAAAGAGTTTTCCCTACTTCTTTCCGTGGTACCTTATTTAAAAGGTAATTAGCTGATAAGACAGCTTCTCCCCACATATTCTGAGGTAAGCCAGAGCTGATTAACATAGCGTTCATCATCTCTTTCAAGGTACGATTCTTCTGTTCCGCAATCCTATTGGATTGAGGTGAATAAGGAGCTGTGGTTTGATGTATGATTCCATTTTGTTCACAAAGTGATTCAAAAGGAAAAACATACTCACCACCACGATCAATTCTTAACTCATTAATTCTTTTATTCAGTTGGTTCTCAACTTCATTCTTATAGAGAATAAATTTCTCTATAGCTTCGTCCTTGCTTTTCATCAAATACACATAGCAAAATCTTGTGCAATCATCAATAAATGTACTAAAATATTTATTACCGCTTCTCGATTGTATTGAATTAAAATCACATACATCGGTATGAATTAGATCAAGTGGTTCAGAGTTTCTTTCAATACTATGAAAAGATGATCTAGTTAGTTTTGCCTCAACACAAGTATCACACTTATGTCTGTTATCAATTTTAAAATTGGGAATGTGATTCATGTTAATTGATTTCCTCAATGAATTAAAATTAACATGTCCTAATCTACCATGCCATAGATTAGAGTACTCAACAATATAAGCAGAAGAACTAGCTTTATTGATATTCTGGGTTTAACAACCATTACATTGAGCTTAAAAATCCCATCAGTTATATACCCTTTACCCACATACATCCCATTTTTAGTCAAAACTACTTTATCAGACTCGAACACCATCCGAAACCCATGCTTGTTCAGAAGCGATCCAGACACAAGATTCTTCCGTATTTCAGGTACATACAGAACATTGTTCAAAGTCAACTTTTTCCCAGAGGTCATCTTCAGATTTTCTTTCCTTGACCTTCAATCTCAAATGTGTTGAATTCCCATGTATATTTTTTCCCCATTACCAGCAGGCTCAAATGAAGAAAACATGCTCTTGTCCGAGCACACATGTCGAGTGGCACCAATATCAATCCACAACTCTCTTGGGTTAGAACCCACCAGATTCACCTCAGAAACCACAGCAGAAAGGTTAATGTCTGAAACATCTCGAGACTTGTTTTCCATCACATTAGCCTCTTGATTCCTTTTCTTCTTCGGCAGTCTACACTCAGAAGACTTGTGACCCATTTTGTCACAGTTGAAGCATCTTCCTTGAAATTTTGATTTCTTGGAAACTCCTCCTTTAGGGCCCATCTTTGACCTTTGTTCTTGAGGTTCTTGTTCTTATGGCCATGTTCAACAACATTTGCCTTGGCCTCATGAGAGATTCCTCTCTTGTCAGATACTCGGTTATCTTCCTCAATTCTCAGCTTAAGAACCAAGTCTTCAATGCTCATTTCTTTTCGCTTATGCTTGAGATAATTCTTGAAATGAAATCTTCCAACCAGGTGGTAGTTTCTCAATCATCGAGGCTACTTGGAAGGTTTCACTTAAACTCATTCCCTCCGGCATGAATTTCTGCTAGAATAATCTGCAGTTCTTGTACTTGGCTTAACACAGTTTTGGAATCAACCATTTTAAAATCTAGGAAACGGCCTACGACAAATTTCTTAGTACCGACATCCTCAGTTTTATATTTTCGATCCAAAGATTCCCAAAGCCCTTTTGCTGTTTTCATTCCGGCGTATACACTGTACAAGGAATCACTTAGCCCATTTAGCACATAATTCCTACATAGGAATTCAGAATGTTTCCAAGCATCGATCGCACTGATCACTTGGATTTCAATCTCACCCTCCGCGGGTATATGAGCATCTTCCTTTAGAAACCTCGCAAGGTTCAATGTGGTCAAGTAGAAAAACATTTTCTGTTGCCACCTTTTGAAATTCTGACCACTGAATTTTTCAGGTTTTTCCGCAACAGGATTGACATGGCTCACATGTCCAACAGGTTGTCTAGCCATAGAGGCAGCAACACCTTGGCCAGCCACAACGGCTGCCATATTAAGCCCAGAGGCTGAAGCAAGTTGGCCAGCCGAAGAGGCTGCCACTGCACTTTGGTCAGCCACGGGGGCTGCCACAACATTCTGGCCAGCCGAAGAGGCTGCCATATTCGGATCTACTGTGTTTAGACTGATTTCCATATCCACAGAGTCAAATTTTGTTTTAAGACTGTATTACAATTATTACAAATATTTCGGTAGTTACAAGGAAATCCGAATTATACTTAAATTTAGCCCAGCAGACCCTATCGGTAGACCCTGAAATCAGACCCACAGAGTAGACCCTCACAGCGGACCCTGAGAGCAGACCTTGACGGCAGAGGCTGCGAGCGGAGGCTGAGAGCGGAGGCTGGTGAGCAGAGGCAGAGGCTGGCGAGCGGAGGCAGAGGCTGATGAGCGGAGGCAGAGGCTGATGAGCAGAGGCAGAGGCTTATGAGCAGAGACAGAGGCTGGCGAGCGGAGGCAGAGGCTGACGAGCGGAGGCAGAGGCTGATGAGCAGAGGCAGAGACAGAGGCTGATGAGCGGAGGCAGAGGCTGGCGAGCGGAGGCAGAGGCTGGCGAGCGGAGGCAGAGGTTGAGGAGCAGAGGCAGGCGAGCGGAGGCAAAGGCTGAAGAGCAGAGGCAGAGGCTGATGAGCAGAGGCAGAGGCTGATGAGCGGACCCTCACGAGCGGAGGCTGACAGAAAGAGTTAGACCCTGAAATTGATGAAGTTGATCCACTACTGAACTACTGCTTCTTCACTTTCCCGAGGCTTGTTGATGTCAACAATATCCTTAAAATAAATTAGTCCCCTACCGTAGGTGCAGTAGAACGTGAGACGATTGTTTCCCATGATACAACGGAAAACGTACGAGTAAGAGCACCACCGAACTCGTATCTAACGAACCACAAAAGTGTTTGAACTCTCCTTTAACAAAACAAAGAAAAAACGAGCTGTTGTGTGTGATGTTTTGTTCTTATTCTCTGTGTTGTAAACAAAATATGAGTATTGTATATATAGGAAAACGAAAAACACAGCTCATTTAAAGGAAATAAACATGCCAATTATATCTCATAAATGAGAGGCATTTCACTTGTTGTAATCACCAAGGTAATTAAATTAGCTGTTATGGAAATTCAACTTTTGTAACCACCAAGCTAATTAAATTAGCTGTTATGGAAATACAAAAAACTTTGGAAAATTGAAGAGATTAGTAAAAAAATCTGCTGGGCCGGGCCCGCACAATTTGGTCCGGCATTCGTGTACGCAGGTGCACACGAGCCAAGCCTGTTTGGATTTTGATTTGCACCCCCCCTGCGCGCACGTAGAGAGAGTCTATATCCTTATAACTCTTACCCATCTACATATGAGCAATCATATATAAGCACAATTTTCCCTTTATAGCTTTCCGAGACAAGCTAACTTTTCTTTATTTTCCAAGACCAATGTGTGAACTTTGAGCAACAATTTCTCATTCACCCAAGCACCATTTTAAGCATATGAATATACCATTTCGAAGTACTCGCGGAGGAGTATCTGAATCATTCAATAACAACCACTAACATGAAGTGGACCATGCTTAAAATTGAGCCTCAAAATGCTTACTCATAAGTATTTTTCCAACATAATTTTCCAAAGTATTTTCTAGACCGTCAATTTTAAATTTTGGATCAAAACAGTTACAACCAAATAATATTTTGATATTATTTGAAATAAGTAATTATTTTTGTCTTATTAACAAAATATAATCTTTCAATTTCGAATTGTCATCATTTTTGTCTTTTTCAAATCGATCCATGATGGAAGCTCTTATTAAAATTGAGTTAATTTATTTAATATCTATGTTGAGTAAGCTCTTAAAATTTAAATAATTATTCTTGTTCTTTAATTGGGATATATGCAATTGCACCTAGGCACTCAAGCTAATCACATGGCAGTTGTAAGAAAAATAAGAGCATTGGTCCACAATCAAATCATTTTTTATTTAAAAATCAACAACAATACTATAGGCACTCCATCAACATTCTATAAGAGAGTATGTTTGATAAAGAGTATTGCACAAAAAATATAAACATACTTATAAGTTATGGAACAAATGTTAGAATATAAACTAGCGTCAAAAAATAATATATTATTATAAAATTATGATTTTGTGAGCGTTAACGTTAGCGTTAAAAAAGACGTTTAATAGAACATTAAAACACTAATTTTAATGCTAGTTTTAACATTTCACCAAAGGGGATATAAGTATCAAAATTAGCTCAAAGGATCAAGTAGACAACACTGTTTTTGCATAAATAAAACAAAGGATCCAGTCCACTATTATTAGTAGGAGGTTGTTATTTACACCAGAACCAGATAGATCTATGTGGCCTCCAACTTAACTCCAAGCTTTGTCACATTTATCAGTTGGCCCAAATTCTAATGTCAACATACTACTGTTGTGTTGTGATGAAATTAAAACTCTAATTGTGAAATTAAAAAGTTAATAATATAAGACTTTTAAAGTTAATAAGAATGATAATATCACTTTACAAACGTAGTTTAAAAGCTAATACCAAATGAAGCCTAGAAACAATTGTTTAATTTGTCCGAAAATAGGATTATGAATTTATAATGTATTTGAAGTGAATTGAAATTTAAATCAAAGCAATATTTTTTTTTTTCATTTAAAAGTGTGATTATGTTTGGTTATAAGGATAGGAGTGCAGTGGAGAGGAGAGGAAAGGAAACGAGGATGAAATTTAATTGTATTGTTTGGTTTCTATAATGAATTTGAGGGGGAAAGGAAATTGCATAATTTTTATTGACAAGTTTACCCTTTGTACTTAATATCAATTTTTATTAATAAATTTATCTTAAAATAGTTAAACTATAAATTAAATTAATCTAAACATGAAACAAATAATAAATATTTTTTTAATTAAAATTATAATTTATTTAGTCCATGTTATTTTCACTAGCATAAATTAATTATTATTAAATTACTTTATAAGAAAAAATTATTATTAAATAATTTATTTATAATGTTAAATTTACAATATTTGTCATAAATAAATTTAAATATGAAAAATAAATAAATAAAATTATATTGTTAGTATCACATTATATAATTATAAAGTATACAATAATAATAATAATAATTTTTATATAAAATTAAAAATGAAGTGAAAATAATAAAATCTTAAAATATGAATTAAATATCGTTGTTGTTGATAAGATTAGCCACGACATTCAATTTCAATAGAGACATTATCAAAATGCTAAAAATCATTTTAGCCTAGAATATGTTTGGAATTCTTTTTATATAATTATGTATGGAATTTTTTAAATATAATTGTGTTTGTATCGTTACATTTTTTTAAGTGTTTTAATTAGCTCATTTACAAAATTGATTGTTGACTCATATGGAGTGGGCTTGTATAAGGCCCAGTTCAGTTTTGAACATTAAATTTTTTATTTTATTTTAAATTTAAGGTTTAAAGAGGTAAAAGAAATGTATATGCCAACTAACTAAGAAAATATTTATATTGTTATAATTAGCATCTGTTTAAAATAATAAAAAATATTATAAATTTAGCATTATAATGTATTAACAAAATAATAACATAAAATGAATTAAATTTCATAAACAATAAAAAAAATTATAAATGCTTTATATTTAATTTTCATTTTTTAGTAGCTAATAAACTAAACTAATTTTTTTCTTTTTATTATTTATAACATAACAAAAAATAAATAAAGTTTTATAAATAAATATTACAAAAAAAACTGGAATATTAAAAAAAAAAATTTTTAAAGAAATACTTAATATAAATAAAAAATTTTGAAAAAATAATTATAGCTAGTTATAAATAATATTGTAAAGAAATAATTATTTTTGACATAAATATTATAAAATCTTTTTTTTAAATAAATATTATAAAAAAAAAACTCAAATAAATATTATAATATAAAATTTTAATACGGACTGTATTGAAAGTTTTTGTTTTCATTTAGAGAGGAATTTGGATTTTTTATCCTATGATAAATTCAAATTCCACCGGAAAAATTGAATTCTCATAAAAATTTTCTCATTTATCTTCTGACCAACCAATAAAAAAATTTGCTGTATTTTCCTCTCCCCTCTCTTTTCCCGAAAATTATATTATGGCCGTGTGTGTATGTCATCTCTCTCACAGCAGGCGGATCCCATAATTATATGGGGCCCACCTACTATGAGTGAGATCCACCCACTGTGAGAGAGATGACATATACACCCGGCACATGTTATACCACCTCCTCTTTTCCATCCAAGATGACATGGCGCTGGATCCTGGACTAAATTGAAAAAAAAAAAATGAATACAAACAAAGTTGGGCTAGAGATTTCCAATTTGAGCCTCTTAAAGTATTTAATAGCTTGATTGAGCTTTAATGGGCCAATGTTGGAGAAGCTTTCACCTAGCCCACTATACAAATTACTTCTTCCTAAGGTAAGGTGGACTTTTAAATGAATCCATCCCCATAAACAATTCAGGAGTTCCTATATAATTTGAGACACAATATTTTACAACAATCATCATTTTGAGTATTCTCACTGGGATTTCCCAACCATGAGTGTTTAAGATATGAAGATTTACAATATCACTTGAACACTCACAAAGATAAAGAAGATTTAATGATGTGAGTTGATAATCCAAATAATCTAAGCCCACTAAGATGTATATGAAGATGTCTGTAATGAGCTTATGAAATGATGAGGGTGGAATGATCAAGAAGATTTCTGAAACTCTCTCATTTTTGCTTTCAATAAAAATGTTAGAAGGTGTAAAAGTTGAGCAAAAATGAAATATGATCTAAATTTATAGTGATAAATTCGAACAAATCCACTTTATGTCCTGACTCATGAGATCGGTATGCCGGTCTACAAAAGCCAGTATAACGGTCTGAAGTTGAAACGACTACTGAATAGTTATCGTTGAGCATTAAATTCGCCACATCTACCGGTATATATATCGATATGGGTACTGATATGAGTCATGTCGGTTCTAGAGAGTATGCAAAATATATTGGCTAACCGGTATGGATACCGGTATGGTGCATGCCGGTTCCAGTAAGTATGCAAAACACAGAGACTCACCAGTATGGTTCATGCCGATTTCAGAAACTTATTTTTCTTCAGGTATACCGGTATATTGAGGCCGATATATATGAAGGTTTCCTGGTTCTAGAAGCTATTCAAATCATAAGTGAAGATTGATATCAATGTCGGTATGAAGGCCGATATGAATGAGACCAGTTTCAGAGAACATGCAAATGAGGTCTGAGACACCAGAATGTTGGTATCAGGGACCGATATGTCGGTCTCAGTACATAAAACTCAGTATTGCAGTTCAAAAATATTTATGTACTTGACCCTTAGATTTATATGAACATGCATGAATCCTATGAGCTTTGAAATACTTAGATATAACTCGCTTACATCTAAAGTCTTAAACTATAAGATCTTGCATCATGCTTCTTGATTAAGCTTTATTTTTGCGTCGTTTTACTTCGAAGTATTTTTATATTACGTTGCAGTTGCGAATGTGCATCAACGTTGCTAACGTTGCATCATCAAAATACTCAATTGAGAACAATGACGCTTACAACATATAGGGATAACAAAAAGACGAGTATATGACATAGATATCAATACTCGTAATTATATGATATAAAATATTTCTATACTCCTGTCCGTTTTCGATTTCCCTACAAAAATATATATACTCATCCCAGACCCTTATCCCCCTTCATTTATTTTTTAACTTCATGCATCTCTTTATTTTTTTTAAAAAAATAATAAATATTAGGAGCCAAGTAAATACATAAATGTTGGCAGTAAATGGCTCATGATTCGTGCCGTTAATGAAAAAATCTATCATGATTATTGATTAATGAAAATGTTCCAACAAAGTAAGGTTTCAAAAAATAGGATTCAATGGACTTTTGATCTCCTCACTCCTTAGCAAAAGTCACGTCGACTTTTAGATTGAGTTATCTTTATTCATATATAAGTGAGTTCAACATATTTAGTATCTCTTCAATACGAATAGATCCATACTATTTAATACATACTCATGTGATACGAACTAAATAAAAAATTGACTTGTACGTGAGAGAAGTGTTGAGCTCACATCGACGATTGAGGATTCATATTGGACTAAAAAATAATATAAAGTTAAGACAATCATCAGCTCTCAAAGTTGATGTGAGATAATTAATAATAAATTACCTTAAGTTTCTATGGTTTTCACTATATTATTTATTTGACTTATTATTTTAATAAGCTACTAATTTAATATTAAATTTTGTAATTGAAAAGATCAAAATCAAACAAGATTATTGGACATCTGTATCTGATCACTATATCTATTGGGTATTAAAAATTATACCCGGCTACCCGCACTCACCCATTTTTTTAAAACGGAATTTTGCCATACTACATGTTAATATGATCACATTTAAAATAATAATAATAATAGAATGACGAAATGACCCTCACTGGTCAAACCCTGTTGGCAAAATACAAACCTTAACGAATCGGTCAAACCCACGTGGAAGTAACCGTTAACTGTCACTTTCATGGTCCGTCTTTGAGACCAAGTATATAGTTACTAAACTTCAGGAGAGCAAGAGAGAGAAAAAAAAAACGAAAAAGAAAAAAGAAATATACAAAATGGTCAAAAACACACAACACAAACACTAAGCACATGTAATCACACAATACACATAGAAAGTAAAAGAAAAAAAAAAAAAGCAATGGCACAAGCACTGGCTGAGAGGATTGAAGAAGAAATTAATAATAATAATCAAGAGAAAGAGAAAGAGGTTATGAAAGACAACAACACAACATCAAGTAATAATAATAATAATAATAATAATAATAATAATAATAATATTAGTGCTAGCAGTAGTAGCAGTGGTAGTGTGCCTTTCAAATTCAATGTGCAGGCACCTGAATTTGTGCCAAAATCACATATCCAGATGCCAATATCTGGGTATTATTATCCTTGTCTTCAATATATTAATGGCACGGCTAGTGGGTCAGATTGGATCTTTGTTGGTGATCAAGAACCTGTGTATGTGATCTCAAGCCCTAACGCCGCAACGCCTGCTAATACCTCCAAGAATGTCCTCACTGATGATCTTAAGCAAAAGATCATCAAACAGGTTAGCCCCTTTTTGATTCTTTTTTGTTTTTCTGGGCATGAATTTGTCCCTGCTGTAGCTCCGTTTTGGATAACCAAGACACACCTTCTCCTTGGTACCATGAAGCCATGTTGTAGGTATTGTCATTGCACCAAAGATACCATCAATCCACGAAAAAAAAACATTTTTAATTTGTGAAAAATTGAATCTTGTTAGATCTTGCACATTTGCAGACATATTGTTCCAACAATTAATCAGGTCATTTTTTCATTTGATCTTTATAATCATGGCAATCTCTTCATCACCATGTGTAATTTTCAGATCAAACTAGGAAATTTGAGTACAGTCATATGGTTTTGATATGTGACATTGTGTACAAAAACAGGCGGAATACCAGTTCAGTGACCTGAGTCTTGTTGCTAATGAAACTTTGTCAAAGCATATGAATAAAGATGCTGAAGGTTTTGGTAATGATCGTTAATTATACCATTTTAAAGATTCTGTTTCTTCTATGTAATTCCAAAGGAAATGATATATGATTCATATTATTTGTCTCTGCTACAGTCCCTATTTCTGTTATTGGTTCCATGAAGAAAATCAAGTCTATTGTCAGTAACAACCATGTGCTTGCTCAGGCACTCCGGTCCTCTTCAAAGCTTGTAAGTTCTTTTCATTTTTTTGGGTAATTTGCACAATTCTTTGCTAATTAAGATAGTAAAAACAAAAGATCTATAACAATTTTCTTAAACTCATCCTAATACTTTCGAAACGCCTTGAAAGATTGTAAGCAATGATGGCAAGAAGGTTAGGCGTAAGAACCCTTTTACTGATAAAGAAAAAGAGGAGTTACAGGTAAAAAGTTGGAACCTTTCTCATTACATTGTTGATCCTCAAGTAATTTTTCTTTTTCTTTTTTGGGTGTAATGCAATTTTCATTGTGTTCTAGTCTCGCACTGTTGTAGCAGAGAATCTACCCGAAGATCACTCTCATAAGAACTTGGAGAAAATATTTGGTGTGGTCGGAAGGTCGGATTTATAACTTGTTACAAGTTTTTATTACTAGTACTTTCCATGTCAAGATTGTTTCTTTTTTTGCTTCTTATTAAAAGTTTTGATCATCAACAGTGTGAAAACTATCCGAATATGCCACCCCCCTGAGTCTAATTCATCGCGAGCTAAAAGTGACTTCCTTGTAAGCAACAAGGTATAGAAAATGGATTCAATTTTTTTACTTCACTGCAAAGAAGCTTTTATTGTAATCTCATTGTTTCCTTTTTTGTAAGCTTCATGCACTTGTGGAGTATGAGAGCACTGTTATTGCTGAGAAAGCGGTATGATAATCGTATAACCATGTAATGTAAAGCTTGTTTGTTTTTCACATTCCTTCAAGTTTCTGCAAAATTTCTGAGTTTGATTATTTACCAGGTTGAGAAGTTAAATGATGAAACAGACTGGAGGAAAGGGCTTCGAGTAAGGGTGCTGCTCAGATGCTCGGTATGTGGACATTCTAGCATTGTCTTTTGTTTTTGAGCTTTATGCTCTGTAGAAATCTGAGAGCTTCCATTGTAAAAATTTTGTAGCCTAAATCAGTTCTCAAGACTAGAAAGTCAGAATTTGATGGCATTTTAGACGATGAGGAGGTTGATGCTGCTGAAGATTCCTCTCATCCAAACAACCAGGAATCAGTTACTGAGAATAATAATGTAAGTATCATTAATATATTAACATGGACACAAACATTTTTGCTACATTTTTATAGCACATAATGTTGTTAAAATGAAATAGTGAGAATCCTGCATTGATTGTATTTACAGGCTGAAGAAAACTCAGGGGGGACAAAGAAGGGATGGGCTAGAGGACTTGGAAAGAGTCGCGGACGTTCTCAAAGCTTCAACAGCCGTGGCCTGCATGCTCCACCTCCTCAATCAAGCAATGCAACCCAGACTGATACATCTCCCAAGCAAACATTCAAAGGTCCAAGAATGCCAGACGGTACCAGGGGTTTCACCATGGGGCGCGGCAAGCCATTAAGCTCTCCAGCGCCACCCAGTTCAGCTTAATTTCTTAATTATGTTTTTAGTAATATCTGAATGGTGGTCTATCTATTTATTTCTTCTTTTGCTTTCAATGAATTAGTTACCAAGACAATTGATCCGCATTTCCTGAAAGCAGGAAATGATCAGTACTTAACTAGGCAACAATATGTAGACTGGTCTATGATTTTATTTCACAGAAGCTAACAAGTTATGGGCATCTGTTAGCTTTATGGAAGCAATTCCTGAATGAAGGCAAGTGTTCTTCTTATTAGAGATATTATGTAAATTGGCACTTACAGGATTGGACCAAATATTCATGACTGCCTCTTGATATCAACGATATTTGAGCCATATATAATAAGGAATTAAGGAGCCACTTCAAAAACATTAATTTTAGCAACATCAGGTTTGGTGGATGATGGACTAGTTAAAAACCGAGTAATATTATATTGACTAGCCCTAACAACAAATGGCCTATTAGCTCAGTTGGTTAGAGCGTCGTGCTAATAACGCGAAGGTCGCAGGTTCGAGACCTGCATAGGCCAAATTGTATTTTTCTCTTTAAATG
>SKCR01018079.1:0-20577 GCA_019454045.1 Zanthoxylum bungeanum | reverse complement strand
AGTGTCTGCCATTTTATTTTACGACATAGGCCCCGTTAAGTTGCTTGATCACTAACTCGGACGTAGACCATTAGGCTTGTATTCGAGGGCGAGTTCAAGACCTGCTATCAAAGCTTCATATTCGGTCTGGTTGTTTGAGCATCCTTCCTTTAAGTTAAGGCTAAGGAGTGAGGTAAATGTAATATTCTGGTGAGACAAACACAATGCGATCCCTGATTGATTATCCCTAGGGTTGCTCTTTTTCTACCCGTCGGGGCTTCTGGTTGCACCGTCGAAATACATTTCCCGATCCGATCCTTTCTGACCTCCTCATCAAGGAGCTTTTCGGATAATGGTGAACTGTCTGGTACAGGGTGCATGGCCAGAAAGTCGGCTAATGCCTAGCCTTTGACCGCCTTTTGAGGGATGTATTGGATCTCGAACTCAGATAGAAGCAGCGCCCATTTCGCTAACCTTCCTGACAAGGTAAGACGTGTCATGATATATTTGAGTGGATTGGCCCTGTATATCAGCTGAACCGGATGAGCTAGAAGGTAGTGCCTTAGCTTTTGGACGGCAAAGATGAGGGCCAAGCAGGTCTTCTCTGTTGGCGAGTAGTTGTGTTCTGCCACTACCAAGGTCCGGCTTAGATAGTATAGGGAATTTGAATTATCATTCTCATTAAGCGCATACGAGCATTTAATCTCATCTAATATCATATCACACCAATGGGAAAGTAAGGAAGCGAAAGCTGGATCGACCAATAGGCCAGAGGGATGGGCGCATTCGACTACCCTAAACCCTAAACCCTAAACCCTCCCTAAACCCTAAACCCTAAACCCTCCCTAAACCCTCCCTAAACCCTAAACCCTAAACCCATTCGATCCAGTATCGGATGTCATGTGCAATGCCTGGGGCTGGAAATGTGTCTGCCCCGTACGAAACACATATCGGATCTCTGGTAACTAGTCTCTTTAATCGGATAAACATGACCTAGTCATAATATCCCGATAGCAGCAGCATATAAGAGAACCAGTTCTGTATCCTACGTGATCATCATCTCCACTATTACTGGAGTGATACTTCCATCTCGACATCATACCCAATACACTACGATTCTCAATATACCTAGAAGAGGCGTACAGAGAACCTATTAAAGCCCTGGACGACCAAAACCAAAGTACATTGATTGTCACAAGTATTAGCGGTGCAAGTCTCAGGTTAAGACCAAATACTAAACCTACCCTGATTCGGACTTCCATAGACACATAGTAATACTACCAATGGAATTCCGAGGGGTCTATCCAGAGCGAAGCTGTTTTCCGTACCATCGGTAAAACACAACCTCCTACTACACTTGTATGAGTATCCTATACCAAATATATGAGAACTATGCCGTTATGCCCTCACAACGCGCACAAGTGTAATACTAGTCTTTTACGCATTATCGATGTCCAATCTCGATAATACTCTGACTAGGGATATTTAATGATTAACCCTCCGTGGATGATACTGTCTCATATCATCTCAATCCGGGAACTAATCATATGGACCTTTCATCATTTATACATCTTGGTGATCTAATCACAAATGATAAAAGAGCAATTTCCTTTGTCACATAGTTAATTTGTACAACAATACCATGATATGTACAAATAGTGACGCTATGAGTCATACTGTCCAACAATCTCCCACTTGGCCTATAGCCAGTCACTCGAGTGTCCTACACCCGAACTATGTACGGTTGGCTCAAACTTCTGCTGAGGAAAGGCTTTCATCAGCGGATTTGCATGATTATCGTCTGATGTGATTTATACGATTATCACATCGCCACGATGTATTATTCGAACGAATCGGATGAATATCGAAGTATATATCTGGATCATTGATGAGACCATTAATTCCTTAGCCTGCGCCGAAGCCTAGCTCAGCTGCTAACAGAACTATATCTAATCTAATTAGATTTATTATCGACCCAAATGGCTTCTATTGCTGCCTCAACCGCAGCAATAATCCACTTTTTGTTGTTTATTCGATAACAGTATCTTGCTTGGAAGATTTCCAGCTCACTGTTTCGTTATTCAAACTGTATAGTACCATTTTTACGACTTATAGTCGTTATTATTGGTTGGGAAACTTGCATGAGTGAACCCAGTCACTTCAAGTTCTCCATCTCCATAGTTTAAGAATGTATCCTTAGTTCCTCTAAGATACTGAAGGATGTTCTTAACATCAATCCAGTGACCATCACTTGGATTGGCCCGATTGTGACTCCATATGCTCAAAGCGTATGAGACACCAAGTCGCGTTACATTTATTTCAATGTACGAGTTCTCGGAGAGTATCAACAACTTTAAATCTATCCCATTAGATCTTTATTCCTAGAATAAAGGTTGTTTCCCCAAAGAATTCTACGGAGAATTTTCATGAAAGTCAAGCTTTCATCGATTGTATTATGGAATATCATTTCCAAGAAATGACATATTATCATTATTTAGGACTTTCACTTTCAGTGCGCTCCCATAACCTCCTTATATACACAAGAATCATTTTCGTTTTGAATTAAATCATACACCATTATGATTACATCAAAACGATAATTCCAAGAATTCAATGCTTGCTTCAATCCATCCATGGATCAAAAAACCTGTAAACCTTGTTTGCTCGTTATGGTACGAAAAAACCGTCAGGATGTTGTAAACATCCTCCAAAAGGTTTCCGTTAAGGAAAGCGGTTTTGGCATTTAGCTGACATATTTCATAAATGAAACATGCAGCATCAGCAAGCATTATCCAAATGGATTTACCGTGGCAACAGCTAAAAGGTTTCGTTGTAATCGACACAATGTTGATAACGATACCTTTTCGCTACAAGCCTAACTTAGTACGTTGGTATGTTGCCTTCCATGTATGTCTTCCTTGAAGACATATCTAGTACCAATAGGCACAATGCCTTGCGATACAACAACTAGTGTCTAAACATAGTTGGTATACATGGAATCCATTTTGGACTCATGGCACTTTGCCATAATAGGGAGTCGAAAACTAGTATCACTTCCTCATACGTAGTCAGTTCGTATTCCTCAATAAGATTGACATCTTTATGAGGTGAGATCAGAAACCCATACCTCACAGGTTGTTTTCTGTCTCTCTCTCCGACTTACGCGGTTCTTGTGTATTCGAAGATTACTGGTATAGTTTCATCCTTGATGAACTATTTGTGTTCCATTAGGAATCGGTGCCGGGAACAGTATTACTTCGATTTTCATCGAGTTTTACTTTCTTCCCACTTACCACTGCATATAGGTATTCCTCTCAGGAAAAACGCATGGCGAGCAACAATTACATTGTTCTCATGTGAGTTGTATAAGTACTATACTTTGGTTTCCCTAGGATAACCTACAATTAGGCACTTATCCACTTTGGGTTTTAGTTTGGTATCATCCAAACATATGCCCAGCACACCCAAATCTTCAGGAATGATAAACCTGGTTTCTTTCCTGTTCATATCTAATATGAAATCTGACAAACAGATTTTTATGGAACCTTATTCAAAATAAGTTTTCCACTTGTTCAATGTGTATCCGTTGAAGGAAATGGTAGCTCAGAACGACTCATGATTAACCTTATCATGTCTAACAAGATTCGGTTAGTTAGTTCGGAAACACTGTCAGAATGACGTGTTCCGTGAGGAGTCCTCATTTGAAAGAATACTATAATCCTTCAAGTATATCAGAAACTTATTGCTTAAGTATTTTCCATTACGGTCTCACCATGACGGTTAATACTTTAGCCGATATGTTTGTCTATTTCGTCTCGAAACGCTAAAAGTTTCCGATTCGTGTTTCAAATGAAACACATAACCATAACGCGATGCCACATCCGTAAAGGTCACGAAATATTCATATCCACCTCTAGCCTAGCTAGATATGGGCCCACTTGCTTCACTATGAACTAGGGCTAACGGATCGGTGGCACTTACACTTTTTCCAAGTAAAGGTGTTTTATGTACTTTGCCCAATAAACTAGATTCGTAGACTTTATTTGAATAGTATCAAATTTGTCCTAGTACCCACTCTTCAAAAGTGTGGATATACGATTATTGTTTAATTGTGTCCCAGACAACAATGCCACTTACCAGTTTCTTTTGATCAAATCAGTTTGAGCTATTTGTTTGTCATGTTTATGTTTGAGATTTATTTATATTTCAATATAAATACTGTCTTTCACATCTAATGTGTTTATCTCAATATCATCTTTATAAAATAAAACACTTTAGTGTTCTAGGATATAAATGTTCATCCGCAACGGATTGAACACTGATATAGAGATAATGTTTCTAGTCAAACTAGTTACATTATAACAGTTTCCTAATTTAATTACGTACCCAAGGGTAGTTCCTAAACTTAGGTATCTACGGTTAAAACAGCGACTTTAATCCTGTTTCCAATTCGCAGATTAAATCTCAATCTGAAGTCAGTATCCTGCTCATAGCAGATTCTGATCATCAGTACATATTTATGTACCACACTAAGTATTTAAAATCCAATTTCAATACTAGTAGTGAACATATTTTATGAAAAACATTTGAAGTCAGAGTCTTCCCCGTCTTCAATTCCTTCATGTCTGCTTTGTCCAAACGGCAGTCACGCTTTCGCGATCCCGTTTGCCACAATTTAGGCAGACATTTTGGGATATGTCATTTGTCTTCCCAGAAGATTATAATGATTTTGCCATTGCCCTTTTTCACAACCCAAAGGCCTTTGGCCAAGCCTTGGCTTTCTAGAATATCGAAGTAAGGTGCGCCTTGCACATCTTGCCTAATTACAAACTTTGGCTTTGGCTCCTTGAGAATAGCCATTAACTCTCCAAGAGTTTACTATTGCAATCTAGTACTTCTAAGATCTAAGGATAGATCTATGAAGATCCTTCAATTTCATTATCATACTATAAGGATCTAATCCTTAATTCTGATTAAGATTAAGGAGTCTAATGCGGCAAGCATAATGGATTAAACACTAAAGTTATCATCACATGAATCTTCCAAAGATCATGCTCTACTATTTGCTTAACTCCGGGCTTAGGCCTAAGATGTTATTTTATCAAATAAAGTAACTTCTTAGTTTTCAGGACTATCCTGAAATTTTATTCCCATTTGAAAATCAAATCATTTAAATACATTTTTACCCAGGATTATGTTTTAAATGTCAATCTTTCATTTTTTCTTGATTCTAATAGTCCAACTATTTAATCAACGATTTAAGGTACTATTTATTATAATGATTACTATAGTCTAACTATATAATCAACTATAATTTAATTGGTTAAATTCAATTATATTGATTACTATAATCCAATTATAAAATCAACAATTAATTGAAATAGTTTGAATACAGTCCAACTGTTTTAATTAAAACAACAATAAATATTAGTCCAACTAATATATTAATGTATCGACAAAATATTTGATATTGAGCGCGTATGGCAAGACTTGCCTCCCACTATTTTTCGGCGAGCCTCTAACCCTCTGTCGAGTACTCGGGAAACCTTGTTTCCTAGTGGGCTAGGATCCCGTTAAATAGCATACAATCTTGACTTTGGCCAACAAATTGTATGATAATTAACTAGGTAGATCTCTAAGATCAATTGGATCCCATCCAATTCCTAGATCCAGTAGGGGGACATCCAAGTCGAAACATATATCTTATATATGCCAATATATCCAATATATTGCCTAACCTTTTTCCTCTGAATCAACTAGTCTTGGCTTTGGCACAACAAACTTAGTGATCCCAGTTAAGCGTGAACCCATTGACCTTGGAAAGCTTCGTAATCAATGTCGATGGACAAGAAGTGATCTTGACTTTGGCCAACAAATCACAACTTGGACAAGACACCGATA
This sequence comes from Zanthoxylum bungeanum, assembly GCA_019454045.1. Classification (NCBI taxonomy): domain Eukaryota; kingdom Viridiplantae; phylum Streptophyta; class Magnoliopsida; order Sapindales; family Rutaceae; genus Zanthoxylum; species Zanthoxylum bungeanum. Next base: position 14,697 of record SKCR01018079.1, on the reverse strand, counting down.
TGGAACAAAGCCTCATGATTCAAACCATCCTCGACGGACAAAGGCCTTGACTTTGGCCAAAAAACCAATGCCAGTCTTGGATCTTGAGTAAGAATCACTCAATGGAAGGAAAAACGCTTAATATTATTTGAGGGTTTTTCACGTGTAATTGGCAACCAATTAATTATCTTTGTTAAGGTCTCATCATCATACACCCTTAAACATGCATTCTAAACACATAATAAGGCGCGTAAAATAAATAATAATGATATGCGGATGGATACTTAACACATTGTTCCTAGAACAAATCTCTCATTTTCCTCTCTCCCGCTAGCACAAATATTACTTCTACCCGTTACATAACACTTCTAAAGAAACCTCATTTACATTGAAGGGAATAGGTGAGAAGATAAATACAAAGACTAAGGAGGTAATAGGCTTGACATGTAGGTCCAATTTAATAAATTCTAAATTTATTACAATAATTCCAAAATTGTCCCACCCATCTAATATCCATCCGATATACATTATTCATGCATCGCAACCATGTATTCACAGAAGCATGTTAATCAAATCTAATCCAATTAATTAATCTGAATATTAATGACCATCCAATGTTTAAACAACGATTTGATTTTGTGCGAGTCAAACTCGTTTTACGAATAAGTACTACTCAAGTACGAATTCTTGAATTAAATTAACTACGACATTAAATCCAATTTAATTTGATTTATATTAATTCATTTATTTAATTCCAAATTAAATATTTACACTTTATTAACGAACCTTTAGCGACTTAGATTCTAAATCTAATCATTACGGGTCTCAAAGCCCGATTAACATCCAATGTTAATTTAATTAAAGTCCAATGGGCTTTTAATTAATTTCTTAAGGCATGGACTTTTGGTCAACATGGGTCAAACCCAATTACCAAAGCCCATTTAAGGAATCACCCTTATATGCCAAGAAACCAATTTAGGCCCATTAGGCCCAATTAAAATATTAAAGGTCTATTAAGTCATAATTGGACTTTATGGATATGGTTTTGGGCCCAATTGGATCCAACCAATTGGTTTCTCGGAAAATAAGGGTGATTCCTTAAATGGGCTTTGGTATTTGGGTTTGACCCATATTGACCAAAAGTCCATGCCTTAGAAATTAATTAAAAGCCCATTGGACTTTAAATTAAATTAACATTGGATGTTAATCGGCTTTGAGACCCGTAATGATTAGATTTAGAATCTAAGTCGCTAAAGGTTCGTTAATAAAGTGTAAATATTTAATTTGGAATTAAATAAATGAATTAATATTAAATACAAATTAAATTGGATTTAATGTCGTAGTTTAATTTAATTCAAGAATTCGTACTTTGAGTACTTATTCGTAAAACGAGTTTGACTCGCACAAAATCAAATCGTTGTTTAAACATTGGATGGTCATTAATATTCAGATTAATTAATTGGATTAGATTGATTGATAACATGCTTCTGTGAATACATGGTTGCGATGCATGAATAATGTATATCGGATGGATATTAGATGGGTGGGACAATTTTGGAAATTATTGTAATAAATTTAGAATTTATTAAATTGGACCTACATGTCAAGCCTATTACCTCATTACTCTTGTATTTCTCCTCTCACCTATTCCCCTCAATGTAAATGAGGTTTCTTTAGAAGTGTTATGTAATCGGGTAGAAGTAATACTTGTGCTAGCGGGAGAGAAGAAAGGGAGAGATTTGTTCTATGAACAATGTGTTTAAGTATCCATCTGTATATCATTATTATTTTATTTACTTACGCGCCTTATTATGTGTTTAGAATGCATGCTTAAGGGTTTATGATGAGACTTACAAAGAAACTAAATTGGTTGCCAATTACGCGAAACAAATCCTCAACATTATATTAAGCGTTTTTCCTTCCATTGAGTGATTCTTACTCAAGATCCAAGACTGGCACTGGTTTGTTGGCCAAAGTCAAGACCTTTGTCCGTCGAGGATGTGTTTGAATCATGAAGGCTTTGTTCCATATTGGTGTCTTGTCCAAGTTGTGATTTTTTGGCCAAAGTCAAGATCACTTCTTGTCCATCGACATTGATTACGAAGCTTTCCAAGGTCAATGGGTTCCGCTTAACTGGGATCACTAAGTTTGTTGTGCCAAAGCCAAGGCTTAGTTGATTCAGAGGAAAAAGGTTAGGCAATATATTGGATATATTGGCATATATAAGATATATGTTTCGACTTGATGTCCACCTACTGGATCTAGGAATTGGATGGGATCCAATTGATCTTAGAGATCTACCTAGTTAATTATCATACAATTTGTTGGCCAAAGTCAAGATTGTGTGTTATTTAACGGGATCCTAGCCCACTAGGAAACAAGGTTTCCCGAGTACTCAACAGAGGGTTAGAAGCTCGCTGAAAAATAGTGGGAGGCAAGTATTAAATTTGCAATATTCGTTTAGTTACATGCCACACCGCGCTCATTACAAATTTTCGTCGTTGAATTAATATATTAGTTGGACTAATATTTAATGTTGTTTTAATTGAACATTGACTGTATTCAAACTATTTCAATTATATAGTTGATTTTATAATTGGATTATAGTAATCAATATAATTGAATTTAACCTATTAAATTATAGTTGATTATATAGTTGGACTATAGTAATCATTATATCATAGTACCTAAAATCGTTGATTAAATAGTTGGACTATTAGAATCAAGATATTGAAAGATTAGTGTTTAAAATATAATACTGGGTGAAAATGTATTTAAACGACTTTAATTTTCAAATTGGGAATAAAACTTCAGGATAGTCCTGGAAACTGAGAAGTTATCTATTTGATAGAATAACATCCCGAACCAAGCCCGAAGTTGAGCAAATAGTAGAACATGATATTTGGAATATTCATGTGATGATAACTTTAGTGCTTAATCCGTTAAGCTTGCCAAATAGATTCCTTAATTTCTTATCAGAACTAAGGATTAAATCCTTATAGTAGATTTTGAAATTGAAGGATCTTCATAGATCTATCCATAGATCTTAGAAGTACTAAAATTGCAATAGAAAACTCTTGAAGAGTTAATGGCTATACTCAATGAGATAAAGCTATAGTTTGCAATAAGGCGAGAAGCGCAAGGCGCATCTTATTTCGACATTCCAGAAGGCCAAGGCTGGAATTGTGTCTGCCCCGTACGAAACACATATCGGATGTCTGGTAACAAGTCTCTATAATCGGATATACATGACTTTGTCATAATATCCCAATAGCTCAAGCATTTAAGAGAACAAGTTCCGTATCCTATGTGATCATCATCTCCATATGACTGGAGTTATACTTCCATCTTAACATCACACCCAACACTCTACGATTCTCAATATACCCAGCATTGGCGTACACAGAACCTGTTAAAGCCCTGGACGACCTCAACTAAAGTATATTGATTATCGTAAGTATTAGCGGTTCAAGTCTCAGGTTAAGACCAATACACCTACCCTGATTGCAGACTCCCATAGACACTTAGTCATACTACCAATGGGATTCTGCAGGGGTCTATTCAGAGCGTAGCTGTTTCCCTTCCGTACCGTTGCTAAAACACAACCTCCTATTACACTTGCATGAGTATCCTATACCCAAATATATGAGAACTATATCGTTGTGCCCTCACAAACGTGCACAAGTGTAATACTAGTCTTTTACGTATTTATCAATGTCCAATCTCGATAATACTCTGACTAGGGATATTTAATGATTTATCCTTCGTGGACTGATACTGTCTCATATCATTCTCTTTCCAGGAACATCATAAGGACCTCTCATCATTTATACATCTAGGTGATCTAATCACAAATGATAAGAGTGCAATCTCCTTTGTCACATAGTTAATTTGTACAACAACACCATGATCTGTACAAATAGTGACGCTATGGGTCATAATTGTCCAACAATCTCCCACTTGCCTATAGCCAGTCACTCGAGTGCTTGACACCCGAACTATGTACGGTTGGCTCAAATTGCTGAGAAAAGCTTCCGTCAGCGGATTTGTATGAATATCATCTTGATACGATTTATTTGATCATCACATCGCCACGATGTATGATCCGAACGAATCAGATGAATATCGAAGTATGTATCTGGATCGTTGATGAGACCATTAATTCTTTAGCATGTGCTGACGTCTAGCTCAGCTGCTAACAGAACTATATCTAATCTAATTAAATTTGTTATTAATCCAAATGGCTTCTATTTCTGCCTCAACTGCTGCAATTAACCTGCATTTGTTGTTTATTCGGTAACAGTATCTTTCTTGGAAGATTTCCAGCTCACTGTACCGTTATTAAAACTGTATAGTACCGTTTGTGACTTTTAGTCGTCTTTATCGGTTATAGAAAACTTACTACGGTGATCCCAGTCACTTCAAGTTCTCCTTCTCCATAGTCTAAGACAGCATCTTTAGTTCTCTAAGATACTAACGGATGTTCTTAACATCATTCCAGTGACAATCACTCGGATTGGCCTGTTTGTGAATCCATATGCTCAAAGCGTATGAGACACCAGGTCGCGTACATTTTTATGTACGGTTTCTCGGAGAGTATTTCGAAAGCCAAGATTCACCGATAATTATTTTATGGGAATATCATTTCCAAGAAATGACATATTATCATTATTTTATACCGACAGCCACTGTCAGTGCGCTCCCACTAACCCTCTTATATACACAAGAATCATTTTCGTTTTGAATTAAATCATAAATCATTATTATTATATCAAAACGATAATTCCAAGAACCTAATGATTGCTTCAATCCAATCATGGATCGAATAACAAGTATTATCCAAATGGATTTATCGTGGCAACAGGTAAAAGGTTGAATCGTAATCAACACAATGTTGATAACGATACCTTTCCGCTAAAAGCCTAGCTTTATACGTTGGTATATTGTCATCCATGTATGTCTTCCTTGAAGACTTATAGTACCAGTAGGCACAATGGCTTGTGGTCATCAACTAGTGTCTAAACAAAGTTGGTATACATGGAATCCATTTCGGATTATATGGCACTTTGCCAATAGGGAGTCGATACCTTGTATCACTTCCTCATAAGTAGTCAGTTGGTATCCTCAATAAGATAGACATCTTTATGAGGTGAGATAAAAATTCTACCCATGTTGTTTTCTGACTCTCTCCGACCTACGCGGTTCTTGTGTATTTGAAGATTATTGGTAATAGTCTCATCCTTGATGAACTATTTATGTTCCATAGAGATTCGGTGCCTTGAACAGTATTACTCCGATATTCATCGAGTTATACTATCCTCCCACTTACCACTGCATATCGGTATTCCTCTTCGGAAAACTGCATGGCGGGCAATAATCTAATTATTCTCTTGTGAGGTGTATAAGTACAATACTTATGGTATCCCTAGGATTACCTACATTTGGCACTTATCCAATTTGGGTTCTTGTTTGGTATCATCCAAACGTATGCCTAGCATACCCAAATCATCAGGAATGAGAAACATGGTTTCTTCCTGTTCATATCTAATATGTTATCTGTCAAACAGATATTAATGGAACCTTATTCTAAATAAGTTCTTGCACTGGTTAGCTTATCCATTGAAGGAAATGGTAGCTCAGAGTGACTCATGATTAACCTTATCATGTCTAACAAAATTCGGTTAATCCTGTTAAGACACACCATCAAACTGACATGTTCCACCTTATTCTAAATAAGCGCTAAAGTTTTCATTAGATGAATATTCCAAATATCATGTTCCACTTATTTGCTTAACTCCTAGCTTAGGCATAATATATATTTTATCAAATAAAATAACTATTAGTTTCCAGGACCATCCTGAAACTATATTCCCAATTTGAAAATTATAGTCGTTTAAATACATTTTCACCCAGATTATGTTTTAAACACTAATATTTCATTTTTTATCTTGTTTATAGTCCAACTTTAATCAACGATTTGTGGTACTATGTTATTATATTGATTATTATAGTCCAACTATACAATCAAATATAATTTAAATCAATTAACCTCAATTACATTGACTTACTATAATCCAATTATAAAATCAACTGTAAATTGAAATTAATTAATTGAAATATATTGTTACTATAATCCAATTATATAATCAACTATAATACAATCCAACTGTAAATTAAAAACAACAATTTAAACATTAGTCCAACTAACATTTAATCTAACGACGAAATAATTTGTGATTGAGCGCGTATGGCGAGTAATTGAACGAATATTGCAAATTCAATTCTTGCCTCCCACTATTTTTCGGCGAGCCTCTAACCTTCTGTCGAGTACTCGGGAAACCGTGTTTCCTAGTGGGCTAGGATCCCGTTAAATATCACACAATTTGACTTTGGCCAATAATTATATGATAATTAACTAGGTAGATCTCTAAGATCAATTGGATCCAATCCAATTCCTAGATCCGGTAGGGGGATATCCAAATCCGAAATAAATATCTTATATATGTCAATACATCCAATGTATTACCTAACCTTTTTCCTATGAATCAACTAAGCCTTGGCTTTGGCACAACAAACTTAGTGATCCCAGTCAAGCGCGACCCATTGACCATGGAAAGCTTGTAATCAATGTCGATGGACAAGAAGTGGTCCTTGACTTTGCCAACAAACCACAACTTGGACATGACACCAATATGGAGCAAAGCCTTCGTGATTCAAACACATCTTCGACAGACAAAGGCCTTGACTTTGGCCAACAAACCATGTCGTCTCGGATCTTGAGTGAGAATCACTTAATGGAAGGAAAGACGCTTAATATTGTTTGAGGGTTTTCGCGTGCAAATTGGCATTGAAATAAAATAATAATGATATGCGAATGGATACTTTACATTGATCCTAGATCAAATCTCTCATTTTCTCTCTCCAGCTAGCACATGTATTTACTTCTACCCGTTACACTACACTTCTAAAGAAACCTCATTTAGATTGAGGGGAATAGGTGAGAAGAGAATACAAAGTGTAGGGGTGATAAGACTGGACACGCAGGTCCAATTAATAAATCAAATTTATTACAATTTCAAAATTGTCCCACCGACTAATATCCATCCAATATACATCATTCATGTATCGCAACCATGTATTCACACAAGCATGTTATCAATCAATCTAATCCAATTAATTAATCTGATAATTAGTGATCATCCAATGTTCAAACAACGATTTGATTTTTGCTCGAGTCAAACTCGTTTTGCGAATAAGTACTCAAAGTACGAATTCTCGAATTAAATTAAACTACAAAATTAAATCCAATTCAATTTGTTTTTAAAACTAATTCACTATTAATTCCAAATTAAATATTACACTTTTATTAACGAACCTTTACGACTTAAATTCCAAATTTAATCGCAACGGGTCTCAAAGCCCGATTAACATCCAATATTTATTTAATTAAGTCCAATGGGCTTTAATTAATTTCTTTAAGGCGTGGACTTTTGGTCAACTCGGGTCAAACCGATAACCAAGTCCAATCCGGATTTACCCCATAAGCCCAGAAATCAATTTTGGCCCTTAGGCCCAGTAAATAATTAAGTCCATTTAAGTCATAATTGGACTTTATGGATGCGGTTTTAGGCCCAATTGGATCCAACCAAATCGGCCTAAACCTAACTTGGTACAACCAAGCCCAAAAGCCCATTACAACCTTTAAGGCCCAATTTCAAAAACAAGCCCAATTAATTAACTTATAAAATTCCAAATTCCATAATTAATTAACCTAAGTGTAATACACAATTAATCACTCAATTAATATTTCTAAAACATCAATTAGCCTAATTAATCATGCACTTTATCAACAAATAGTGTCCAACACAATTTATCAAAATCTAACCCATTTTACATGCTTCTTTATTCTCGGCAACATAGGGGTTTTTTCAATCCGATTCGGTTTCAATCCAATTGAATCCACAATCATCATTTCCCAAATCAATTCAACTCATCTAATGAATCAAAATCAAAAAATCACCATGAATATCAAATAATCAATATTTTCGGCCAAGTCTTTTATTTGGGGAAAATTGTCCAATTCAAAATTCAATCCAATTAAACCTCAAATTAACATTACCCAATTGTTTTAAGTCATCCAATGATCAAAAAACAAAAAATCACCAAGATATCAGGGTTCACAATTTTCGGCCATGCCCCAAATTTGGGGAAAAATGGATCCAATCCAATTTCATGAAATTTATATCACACAAACTTCAATTAATCAACATCCAAGCATACTTAATCAATCAATTTAACCAAATCATGCTTCAATTGATTTTACCCAATTTCAAACCCTAACTTTTTCATGCTTGATCAAAGCTCTGATACCTTGTTGGTTTCTAATTAGGTCCCAAGATCATGAAATCAAGCAATGAAACAAGTGAATACACATCAAAAGAGGTGTGGATATACTCACATGACCGGATCTTGCGACGCGAAGAACAAGCCACTTCTTCCTCCTTGTTGAAGCCGGCAGTGGCCCTCCTTGAACTGTTGTGGTGCTCGTTTTTGGCTGTGAAATTCCTCCAAGATTCGGCCATGGGAGACACCATGGAAGCTCCAAGCTTCAAGCTCCAAAATTGATTCCAAGCTCAAGAGTTCGTTTCCCTATCACCTTTGTATAACTCAAGGTGTGCTAGCACTTCTTCTTCTTCTTTGTATTTTCGGTCTAACCAGAAATTGGGGAAGAAATCGGCTCAAAGCCGTGAGAAGAGAATGAGGGAAAAGAGAGGGAGAAGAAAAAAAAACGTGAGAGTCAAGTGGAGAGAGAAGGAAAATGTTTACTTTATATTTATTTTTATATTTTCCAAAAACAAAAACAAATACAAAAAGCATTTTCCATTTACCAAAAATCAAAAAAGCAAAAGTCAAAAAGCAAAAAGTAATTAATGCTTTTCAACCACCACATCAATCACTCAAATCAATCAATCAAATTGTCACATCACTCAAAGTGACATGTGATTTGACACTTGATGTGACTTGCGATTTGACGCTCGATTTGACTTGCGTGCCGCACTCGAATTCGAAATACGAATGCGCTCTGTATATTGATTGTCGTAATTATTAGCGGTGCAAGTCTCAGGTTAAGACCAAATACACCTACCCTGATTGCAGACTCTCATAGACACTTAGTCATACTACCAATGGGATTCCGCGGGGGTCTATCCAGAGCGTAGCTGTTTCCCGTATCGTCGGTAAAACACAACCTCCTATTACACTTGCATGAGTATCATATACCCATATATATGAGAACTATGTCGTTGTGCCCTCACAAACGTGCACAAGTGTAATACTAGTCTTTTACGTATTTATCGATGTCCAATCTCGATAATACTCTGACAAGGATATTTAATGATTTATCCTTCGTGGGACTGATACTGTCTCATATCATTCTCTGTCCAGGAACAAATCATAAGGACCCTCTCATCATTTTATCATCTAGGTGATCTAATCACAAATGATAAGAGTGCAATCTCCTTTGTCACATAGTTAATTTGTACAACAACACCATGATCTGTACAATATTGACGCTATGGGTCATAATTGTCACAAGTCGCTGTTTTAAAATCGTAGATACCTAAGTTTAGGAACTACCCTTTCGGGTGTGTACTTAAATTAGGAAACTGTTATAATGTAGCTAGTTTGACTAGAACATTATCTCTATATCAGGGTTTAAACCGATGCGGGTATACCTTTATATTCTAGAACACTAAAGTGTTTTATTTATAAAGATGATATTGAGATAAACACATTAGATGTGAATAACAGTATTTATATTTGAATATAAATAATCTCAAACGTATAACAGGACAAACAAATAGCTCAAAATGATTTAATTCAGTTGAAACTATAAGTGGCATTGTTGTCTGGGAAACAATTAACAAGACTCGTATATCCACACTTTTGAGAGTGGATACTAGGACGGATTTGATTCTATTCAAATGATGTCTACGAATCTAGTTTATTAGGCAAAGTGCCTAAAACACCTTTTACTTGGTAAAAGTGCAAAGCGCCACCGATCTGTTAGCCATCGTTCATAGTGATGTAAGTGGGCCCATATCTAGCTAGGCTAGAGGTGGATATGAATGTTTTGTGACCTACATTGATATGGCATCGCCTTATGGTTATGTGTTTCTTTTGAAACATGAATCGGAAACTTTTAGAGTTTCGACACGAAGTAGACAAACAGATCGGCTATAGTATTAATACCGTCACGGTTAGACCATGATGAAAATACTTAAGCAATAAATTTCTCAAATACTTCAAGGAGTATAATATTCTTTCAATGAGGACTCCTCCCGGAACACGTCTATTTGACGATGTGTCCGACGGAGAACCGAGTTTTATTGGACATGATAAGGTTAATCAAGAGTCGCTCTGAGCTACCATTTCCTTCAATAGATACGCATTAAAACAGTGCAAGACTTATTTTGAATAAGGTTCCATAAAATCTGTTAGACAGATTTCATATTGGATATGAGCAAGAAGAAACCGGGTTTTCTCTCATTCCTAAGATTTGGGGTATGCTAGGCATATGTTTGGATGATACCAAACTAGAACCCAATCAGATAAGTGCCTAATTTATAGTTATCCTAGGAAACCAAGTATGTACTTATAAAACTCACAAGAGAACAATGAATTGTTGTTCACCATGTGGTTTTACTAAGAGGAATACATATATGCAGTGGTAAGTGGGAGGATAGTAAACTCTATGAAAATCAGAGTAATATTGTTCCAGGCACCGATTCCTTAATGGAACACAAATAGTTCATCAAGGATGAAACTATACCATAATCTTCGAATACACAATAACCACGTAAGTCAGAGAGAGTCAGAAAACAACCTGTGAGGTATGGGTTTCTCATCTCACCTCATAAAGACGTCAATCTTATTGAGGAAGATCAACTAACTACGTATGAGGTAGTGATACAAAGTATCAACTCCCTATTATGGCAAAGTGCCATGAAGTCCGAAATGGATTCCATGTAGATCAACCAAGTTTGGATACTAGTTGTTGTACCGAAAGGCATTATGCATATTGGTACTATATAAGTGTTGGTTATTATCTAGGTCCCAAGATCAAACAAGACATGAAATAAATGTGTGAACACACCAACGGAGATAGCGGAATACTCACATCGATCGGTTGAGTCGATTTGAAGACGAATGAAGCCCAAAATGCTCACTGCCAAGGGCGCCAAAACCAGCAGTTCACTGCCTCCAAAACAGAATTTTGAGTGACGAAACGGAGCTCCAAGCCTCGTCCGACGGATCCGGCTCATGGTCGAACCTCCCTACCACCTTCGCAAGACTCATAAGTGTGCTAGCACTTGAATTTTCACCATGAAAACCCATTCATGCTTCCCTAATATTCACGCCCAAATGAAGTTCAAAACCAGTGAGCAAAGCCAATGTTTGGCGTGAGAGAGATGAGAGAGTGAGAGTGAGAGAGAGGATTGTGTTTTTAACTTAATGAAAAATGTGTAAAACTTTTGATTATATATTTTCCAAAATAAATAATCAATTTCATTTAATTAAATCCAATTTATCAAATGAAATTTGGAGCCAAAACTTAAAGCTTTTCCCTCCAAAATGCTTTACACTATTCTAGTCAAATCCATCACTATTCATATCACCTTTATTAAAGTGACATGTTGTCAAGTCACATCACTCAAAGTGACAAGTGATTTGACGCTTGATGACGACTTGCGTTACCGCATTCGAATTCGAAATACGAATGCGCTCGCAATCACGCTCGGGCTCGGGTTCGCTAATTCTCAATTAGTGAATTTTTCTGTTGCGTCGTAATTAAATGATTACGCCTAGCGAATTCATTATTCACGTCGCTAACGAATTAATTCTAAATTAATTCGTTCGCCCGAATTAAAATCTAATTTTAATTCCGCGTCGAAATCTAATTTCGTTTAATATATCGAATATATTAATTTATCGATTAATTCCAAATTAATCGTTATCTCTCTTTAGACGATATTTTATCCTAGATAAAATATCTCCGTAATTAATCCTAGATTAATTTTCTCTCTCTTCTATATAATCCCAGATATTCAAGAGTGCGAGTTGTGCGTCATCGGTGGTGGATTATCGGGAAGCGACCCATGAGATCCCCGGATAAGTTGGCAGTAAATGCGGTCGTCGGAGTAGTATCCGAATCACGTATGTACCAAGTACTACGTTCTACCGATTTACGAGACAAGGTCGACTCCTAGCAAAGCACCAAGTCTACCCAATTCTCCGGACATATCCATTTAAGAATATTAAGATCTGTATCAAGCGTAGTATACCATTGTATTGTGCATATCGGCCCAGTATCGGATAGTCACGTGCTAGGGCTGGGGGGATGGATAAGTGTCTGCCCCGTCCGAAACACATATCGGATGTCTGGTAACATAGTCTCTATAATCGGATATTTATGACCTGGTCACAATATCCGGATTGGATGCGCATCACTCAAGAGCACTAGTACCGTATCCTGCGTGACATCATCTCCACTATGACTGAAGTGATACTTCCGTCTCGACATCACACCCAATACACTACGACTCTCTGATAAAACCCAGAAGTGGTGTACGCAGAACCGGTTAAAGCCCTGTACCACCAAGACCAAAGTCTATCGATTATCTGTAAGTATTAGCGATGTAAGTCTCAGGTTAAGACTATACACACCTACTTAATTTCGGCCTCCCCATAGACACATAGTCATAATACCAATGGGATTCTGAGGGGTCTATCCAGAGTGAAGCTGTTTCCCGTACCATCGGTGAAACACGACCTCCTATCGCACTTGCATAAGTATCCGATACTTATATATATGAGAATTATGCCGTTGTGCCCTCACAACGCACACAAGTGCAATACTAGCCTATTCCGCATTATCGATGTCCAGTCTCGATAATACTCCGGCTAGGGATATTAATGAGTAATCCTTCGGGGACTGATACTGTCTCATATCATTCTCAACCAGGAACTAATCATAGGGACCTCTCTTCATTTATTATCTATGGTGATCTAATCACAATTGATGAGAGTGTAATTTCCTTGTCACATAGTTAATTGCTACAACAACATAATGATATGTGCAAATGGTGACGCTATGGGGATTTTGTCCAACAATCTCCCACTTGGCACATAGCCAGTCACTCAAGTGTCCCACACCCGAACTATGTACGGTTCGCTCAAATTGCTGAGGAAAGGTTTTCGTCAGCGGATTTGTTTGATATCGTTTGACGCGTTTTATACGATCATCACATCGCCACGATGTATGATCCGAACGAATCAGATGATATAGAAGTATATATCTGGATCGTCGATGAGACCTTTAATTCCTTACCATGTGCTGATGCCTAGCTCAGCTGCTAACAGAACTATATCTAATCTAATTAGATTTATTTTCGACCCAAATGGCTTCTAGTGTTGCACTCAGCTGCAGCCAATAATCCGCATTTGTTGTTTATTCGGCAACAGTTATCTGCTAGGAAGATTTCCAGCTCACTGTCCCAGTGTTCAAATTTTATAGTACCGTAGTATTTAATTGTTTGGAAACTTGCAGCAATGATCCCAGTCACTTCAAGTTCTCCTTCTCCAAAGTTTAAGATAGCATCTTTAGTTCACTGAGATACTAACAGAGTTCTTAACTTCAATCAGTGACTATCACTAGGATTGACCTGATCGTGACTCCATATGCTCGAAGCGTATGAGACACCAATACAAGTACATTTTAAATGTACAATTCCCGGAGAGTGTTAACAATTCCAAATCTATCCCAGTAGATCTTTATTCCTTGAATAAAGGTTGTTACTCCCCAGAATCTACGGAGAATTTCTATTGAAAGCCAAGCTTTCATCAATTGCTATATGGGAATTTAACTGTCAGTGCGCTCTCCCATAACCTCCTTATATACACAAGAATTATTTCGTTTTGATTCAAATCATAAACCATTATGATTATTTCAAAACGACAGTTCCAAGAACCTTATGCTTGCATTAATCCAAACATGGATCGGAATAACCTGCAAACCCCGTTTGTTGGTTATACAAAATCGTCAGGATGTTGTAAACTGTTGGTTATAATCTAGATCCCAAGATCAAACAAGACATGAAACACATGTGTGAATACATCAACGGAGGTAGCGGAATACTCACATCGATCAGTTGAGTGACGCGGCAAGCAACAAAACTTGAAAATCCTCATTGGTTTGGGCGTGAACTGCAGCAGTCCACTGCCTTGCCAAAAACAGAAATTTGAGCTGCGAAACGGAGCTCCAAGCCTCGTCAGACGGATCCCGGCTCATGCGGCGAACCTCCCTACCACCTTCGCAGACTCGTAGTGTGCTAGCACTTGATTTCTCACCATGAAAAACACTCTTGCTTCCCTTTTATTCACGCCATTTTTGCTTCAAAAACAGTGAGCCTTTTTCAGTTTGGGCGTGAGTGAGGAGAGAAGAGAGAAAATGAGAGAGATGAAGTTGTGTATATTGTGTTGGTTAAGCTTTTCCAAAAGGCCTTTTATATTTTTCAAGAAAAATACTAAAAACAATTACTAATGAATTAAATCAAAAACCAAAAGTAAATGATTTTCCTCCAAACACTATTACACCAACTACATCAACTATCCACAGTCACTTTAATAAAGTGATGTGATGCAAGTCAATCCATCAAT
>SKCR01018078.1:0-20483 GCA_019454045.1 Zanthoxylum bungeanum | reverse complement strand
GGGAGCGGAAGAGTTTCCTTACTAGCTCATACCTCTCCATCCGCTTGTTGGTGCGGTGGAGATCACGCAATCTTGCCATCATGTTATAGGGATCCAAGTCCCTGTTCTGCTGGGTCTGAAATGCTGGGTCATTGCAGCTAGCATAACTGACTGAGCTTGGTCACAATCGTCACTATGAGTCTTCCATAACTTTGCTACAGTGGCTCAGTGGGTTTAGGCGGGAGAGGTCTCTGAATAGTATACAGCACCCTCTCAGCCCCAAGCACTATCTTGAGGTTAATTTCCCAGTCGGCAAAGTTTGTCCCTTTGAAGACATTATCGCCCATGATTATGTCCGCGACATTACCCTTGCCAGTCATCTTGACAACTATAGTCCAACTATAAAGTCAACGATGTTATGGGTACAGTCAAACTGTTACAAGCAAAATAACAATATATTAGTCCAACTAATTATTAAAATATTGACGAAATAATTTTGAAAGACGCGTAAGGCTAAGTATCTGAACGAAATTGCAAATTCAATAATAGCATCCCACTATTTTCTTCAAGTCTCTAACCCTCTCGTGGAGAACTCGGGAAATCGCATTTCCTAGTGGGCTAGGATCCCGTTAAATAACACACAACCTTGACTTTGGCCAATAAAAGCTGTATGCTATTTAACTTAGGTAGATCTCTATGATCAATTGGATCTCATCCAATTCCTAGATCCGGTTAGGTGGACATCCAAGTCCCAAACATATGTATAATGTCAATATATCCATTACATTTTCCTAACCCTATCCTCCGAACATCTAGGCCTTGGCTTTGGCCAAACAAACCTAATGATTCCAGTTAAGCGGGACCCATTGACGAGGAAAGTTTCGTAATCAATGTCATTTGACAAAAAGTGATCTTGACTTTGGCCAATAAAAATCACGATTTGGACAAGACACCGATATGGAAACAAAACTCTCATGATTTAAGTACATCCTTGATTGACAAAGGTCTTGACTTTGGCCAAACAAACCAATGCCAACTTCGGATCTTGAACAAGAATCATTCAATGGAAGGAAAATCGCTTAATATTGTTTGAGGGATTTTTCGCGTAATTGGCAACCAATTAATTTATCTTTGTTAGGTCTCATCATCATACACCCTTAAGCATGCTTCTAAAACATCATAAAGCGCATAAAGTAAAGTAATAGCGATATACGGATGGATATGAACAACAACTTGTTCCTAGAACAATTCACTCCCTTTCCCTCTCCCCGCTAGCACTATTCTACTCTTACCCAATTACATAAAACAATAAGAGAAACCTCATTTACATTGAGGGGAATTAGGTGAGAAGAGAATACAAAGAGACAATAAGAGAAAGGCTGGACACGCAGGTCCAATTTATAATTCTAATTTACAATAATTTCTAAAATTACCCTTCCCTTCTAATATCCATCCGATATACACTATTCATACATCACATCCACATTCATTCATTCAAGGCATGTTATACAACCAATCAAATCCAATTAATTAGTCTTTAATTAGGTGACAATACAATGTTCAAACAATTGTTTGCATTTGCGCGAGTCCAACTCAATTTGAGAATAAATACTTATAGTATGAATTCACGAATTATATCGAACTACTCGTTAAATCCAATTTAAGTCGTATTCAATACTAATCCTATTATTTAATTCTAAATTAAATATTTACACTTTTATTGTGCTTTTATAACTTAGATTCCAAATCTAATACAATCGGGTCTCAAAGCCCAACTAACATCTAATGTCCGTTTAATTAAAGTCCGATGGGCTTTCAATTGATTTCTTTAGGCTTGGGTTTTGGTCAATGTATGGGTCAAACCCAATTACCAAGCCCAATAAGGAATCACCCTCATATGCCATAAAATCAATATCAAGCCCATAAGGCCCAATTAAACATAAAAGCCCATTTATTATATTTGGGCTTAAATGGTGTGATTTAGGCCCATTTTGGATCCAATCCAAATGGTCCAAATCTACTTGGCCCAACCAAGCCCATTTTGTCCAAATATAATAGTTTTAGGCCCAATTCAAAATTAAGCCCAACTAACCAAATTTTAAAATTCCAAATTTATAACTTAATTAATTAAAGTGTATTATCATGATTAATTCTTTAAATCAATATTCCCAAAATATCAAATAATCCATTAATCATATTTTTATCTTAAATATATGTCCAACATTATTTAATCAAAAAATCAAGTCCCTAATCCTCCATCAAGCATTCGGCCAAGGTGATTAAAATGGTTCCGATTTCGTTTTCAATCCAATCGAGTTACAAATCATCATTCCTATTGTTTTTCAAGTCATCTAATGTCTTAAATTAAAAAATCATCTAGTCCATATGCTTGCATGTATTCGGCCAAGCCTCATTTGGGTTGGAAAAATTAATCCAATTATTTTCCATGAAATTGATGATGTATAATCTAAATAACATACATCTAAGCATATTTAATCAAGCAAACTCATCAAATCATGCTTCATACAATTTTCCCCAAATAACATCCTAATATATTTGCATGCTCTTTAAGCTCTGATACCATTGTTGGAAAAAATAACCAAGCCCCAAGATCAACAAGAGCAAACAAATATATATAAATGAATGAACAATATTGAAGTATGGCGGAATCATACTCACAAAAATCGGAATGCGGATGCGTTGATGAAATGAAAACTTCTCCTTTGTGCAGTGATGAATTCGGCCAAGGTGGAAAGTGCAGCTCCAAGCTTTGTTTGATCCTCCCAAGCTCAAGGATTAGTTTCCCATAACACCTTTGTATGATCCCTTGAAGGTGCTAGCCTTTGTTGTGATTTTGAATGCACAACTTCTTCAAATCTTGCCACAAAAATTGAAGAAATGGAGAGCCCAAAACTGCATGTAGTTTCGGCAATGTGAGAGAGAGAGGAGTTTTTTTTTTTTATGATTTTTGTTACAAAAAATCAATTTATATTTATGCCATAATATTTATTAAATTAATAATAAACTTATGACACAAATCATGCAATGGCTTAGAGTGTCAAACACTCAATTTCCATGCAAAACCATTGAGTGCATTGTACACTATCTCCATGCAATGCATTAGAGTTAAATAATGCATAATATGACATGTGTCATGTGGGCCCCACACGTTTCCAAATGAAAGTGGGCCCACGTGCACTCACGCGTTCGGGTTCGATATTTCCGAAATACCGAACTTACGTCGCGACGTTAATTAAATCGAATTTAAATAAATAATTGCGCCTAGCGAATTATTATTTACGTCGCTAACGAATTAATTCTAAATTAACTCGTTTGCCCGAATTAAAATCTAATTTTAATTCGCGTCGAAATCGAATTTCGATTATTATATCGAATATAATAATTTTACGATTAATTCCAAATTAATCGTTCTCTCTCTTGTATAGTACTTTATCCAAGATAAAGTCTCTCCGTAATTAATCCAAGATTAATTGAGTTTGAATCATACGTCATTGGTGAATCTTCGGGAAGCGACCCAAGAGATCTCCGGATATGTTGGCAGTAAATACGGTCGTCGGATTATCCGAACACGTACGTACCTCGTACTACATTTTTACCGATTCACAAGACAAGGTTGGCTTCTAGCAAAGCGCCATGCCTACCCATTCTCCAGAAATATTCTTATAGGAATATAAGATCTATATCAAGCGTAGTATACCGTAGTATTGCGTATATCGAACCAGTATCGGATGATCACATGTTAGGCCTGGGGCTGGAAATGTGTCTGCCCCGTACGAAACATATATCGGACATCAAGCAACTAGTCTCTTTAAATCGGACAATCCTGACCTGGTCATATATCCCGACGGTTGCAACCTTTTATAGAGTACTAGTTCTGTGTCCTGCGTGATCATCACCTCCATATGTCTGAAGTGATACTTCCATCTCGACATCACATCCAGTACACTACGATTCTCGATAAACCCAGAAGAGGTGTACACAGAACCGGTTAAGGTCCCCAACCACCAAAACCAAAGTTTACCGATTGTCGCAAGTACTAGCGATGTAAGTCTAAGGTTAAGACCATATACACCTACCCTGATGCGGCCTCCCATAGACACGCAGACATACTACCAATGGGATTCCGCGGGGTCTATCCAGAGCGAAGCTGTTTTCCGTACCATCGGTAAAACATAACCTCCTATCGCACTTGCATAAGTATCCAATACTTAAATATATGAGAACTATGCCGTTGTGCCCTCACAACGTGCACAAGCGCAATACTAGTCTATTCCGCATTATCGATGTCCGATCTCGATAATACTCCGACTAGGGATATTTAATGATTAAACCTTTATGGATTGATACTGTCTCATATCATCTCAATCCGGTATTAATCATATGGACTTTCGCCATTTATATATCAAAGTAAATAATATTACAAAATGGCAAAAGGCAATTTCATTATCACATAGTTAATTTTGTACAATAATACAATATCATTTACAAACAGTGACGCTATGGGACATAATGTCTAACACACTCTTCTTTTACGCATTTCCATTCTCCCTCTCTTTTCTTCTTCCTCTTCTCACGGCTTCAAGCCGATTTCTTCACCAAATTTCTGGTTGGACCGAATTTGAGAGAAGCAAGGAAGATGAAGAAGTGCTAGCACACCTTGGGTTATACATAGGTGATAGGGAAACGAATTTATGAGCTTGGAATCCATTTTTGGAGCTTCCATGGTGTTCATCAATGGCCGAATCATGGAGGAACCAAACCAGTCAAAACCGAGCAGCCCACTGCCTTGGAGAGCTGTTGCCGTGAGCTTGGAGGGAGGCAAAAACGCAGCTTGTTCTTCGCATCTCAAACCGTTCAATGTGAGTTATGTATTCTGCCTTACTCCTTTGATGTATTCATGCATTTTTGTGCTTGATTTTCATGATTCTTGGGACCTATATTAGAACTCAACACTATGCTCTGTACATAGGACTGACGGATTCTAACTTGATACGCACTGGATATCATAAGCATCAGTCCACACCCAACAAACAGGCGGATGTCTGATCTAAATAGATCGGTAATGTGACTACCATCAAAGTGTGGAGGATAACTCATATATCCACAGTGGTATCTCAAGTCGAATGACCACTATGCTCACTCAACTCGAGAAGATTCCTATTGACGTTGGTGTACCATCTATTAGGAAATCTTCAGTGAGTCGTTCAGTTTTCATAAAATAAACACTTAAATGTCTATACGAGTCTCCCGAGACTCATGGTTCATTGCGATAAACCATTGGACCAAGTCACGATATAAGACATGTACTGGTCTCAGCGGATCTTACTAACTGACCCGTGTTAGTAAATCTTGACCAGGAACTTTATTTAAGAATATACAACTTATAGTGACGGTTCCTAATGTCAATTACAAACCACATAGTAACTGCGCACTATGTTTTAAATCCTAGGGTCTTTGTCTGATATACACGTATCACTAAACCAAATTTAGTTTCAATCTAATCGTAATTAGATTGAAAAGAGGTGATACCATTAAATAAGTAATATTATGGAAAATAGAATTGCTCGTATTCATGAATCGGACATAAATACGATCCGTATTCATGAATCGGACATAAAGATTTTTCCTTGGGGGCTACCCTTGTTTGAATAGGAAAGGGATTTGTGTAATTAAGGGAAATCTTTTAATTAGTATTTCACAAGGAAAAATCTTCTTAAATTAGGGAGGTGATTTGGCTTGTTTAGGAAGATAATATATTTGAATTTATTTGATTTGTTTTAATTAGGTATGTGATTTTTTTAGATTTCGCCATGTGTTAAATATGTGATTTGTTATTTTTGGATGTGTTTTATTGGGCTTGGGAGTGTGTGGGCTTGGTGTGGGTGTACAGTTGGCTTTTGTGGTGGGCTTGGTGGTGTGCGGGCTTGCGAGGGGTTTTGGGTCTAGGCTAAGTGGTTTGCGGGGGTTTTGGGTCAAGGATGTTTTAAAACGGAAGTCCAACAAGCGAACCCGAAGCTAAACAAGCGAACTAAATCCAACAAAAATGCCAATTTCTGACTTTTCCCTTCTGACGTCAGTTTCCTGCGACTTTTGCGACTTAAAAGGTAGTGCCACTAAATGAGACTCATCATCGGGACTTACATGCAAAAATGCAGTGCCTACAGTCGCCCCCACTTTGATTGGACTTGTGCAGTGTGTTACAATGACAATCCTATCAAAGTTATGCATGTATTTTTACTTACCTGGCTCGCCAGCTGTTGCTTAACTTACTTGTTATCCTGAGATGATTTGACCTTTGGGCTTTGTTCCCAAATTATATTGAATATGGGCTTTGTTCCCGAACTACGTTGAGAGAGGGCTTTATTCCCCTAGGCTTTATTCCCAAGCTGTTTAGAAAGTGGGCTTTATTCCTCTAGGCTTTGTTCCCGAACTATGTTGAAAGTGGGCTCTATTCCTCTAGGCTTTGTTCCAGAACTGTGTAAAGATAGGGCTTTATTCCCCTGGGCTTTATTCCTCTGGGCTTTGTTCCCGAACTGTGCAAAGATAGGTGTGGGACACAGAAACTGGGCGACGCATGCTGTTCTAGGCTCGCCAGCTAGTTGGGAGTACGGAGTAGCCCACGAGGGACTAAACCAGAGAATAATGGAGTCGCCACCCGGGCTTTATTCCCATAGGGACTTATATGCAAAAATGTAGTGCCTACAATAGGGCTTTATTCCCGAACTGTTTTGAAAGTGGGCTTTATTCCCCTGGGCTTTTTTCACGAACTGTGTAAAGATATGGTTTTATTCCCCTGGGCTTTATTCCTCTGGGCTTTGTTCCCGAACTATGCAAAGATAGGGCTTTATTCCCCTGGGCTTTATTCCCGAGCTGTGTTGAAAGTGGGCTTTATTCCTATAGGCTTTGTTCCCGAACTGTGTAAAGATAGGGCTTTATTCCCGAGCTATTTTGAACGTGGGCCTTGTTCCCGAATTGTACTGAATGTGGGCTTTGTTCCCTGATTTATTGATTGTGGGCTTTATTCCAGAAACTGCTTGTCTTTGCTGCCTTTTTCTTTTTTTCAAAACCAGTAAACAACAACAAGACAAAAATTACGTGCATGCATGTATGCATGGATGTGTTTCCTATTCCGATGGTTAGGTCTTCCTGTGATCTTTGGTGTCCTTCGCCTGTAACTAATTTTGGTCGCTCCCCTAGGCCTTCTTATAATTTCTTTTTGTCATTTCTTTGGTGATTCCTCAGTCTTCTTTTGATTCCATGACTCAATATCTCGTTATGTCCCTGATTCGCGAGGTGGTAGACTGGTCGCCCCCAGTCTTGGCTTAGCTTTCTGTTCTTCGCTTCTTGCACTAGATCGAAGTAGATAATATGATGTGACGTTCCAAAACTACTGGTGATGTGGGCCTCGACCCTGGGACTCATCCCAAAACTGATACCGGTGCCGATGTGGACCTCAACCCTGGGACTCATCTCAAAACTGATACTAGTGTCGATGTGGGCCTCAACCCTGGGAATCATCCCCAAACTGATACTGATGTGGGCCTCACCCCCAGACTGATACCGATGTGGGCCTCGCCCCCAGACTGATACTGATGTGGGCCTCGCCCTCACACTGATACTGATGTGGGCCTCGCCCCCCAAACTGATACTGATGTGGGCCTCGCCCCCCAAACTGATACTGATACTTATATCAACATGTTGTATTGCCTTTCACTAGGTAATCCTGATAGCTAAACATATTTTTGTCCTCAACGAATGCTTCGCGTCGAAACGAGAGAACCTTCAAAGTACTTAATACACTCAGACCCAATCTTCTGAATGAGTGATGTGAACTAGACTCCTAGTGTGTGTGTGTGGGGGGGGGGTTCTTTCGCAACTTAATCCTTAAGTAAGTTAACTCGATGATTTTATCTCGGAGAATTGGATCAGCGGGTCAAACCAACCTAGATGTCTTGATCATGCTCCTTAATTACTTCCTCGTACTCAACATGATATGGTCTTCTTCTTTTTTCTCTTGTCTCTCTCTTTTCACTTTGAACCTTTTTTTTTCGACACACCTACCCTTTAAGGTAGCATTTATCCTCATGGTGGTCCTAATACTCGCCCATGGGTAGCTTCACGCTTATCGGTTATAGGCGGTATATTTTTCTTTTTCTTCTCATTGCATAGACTTATTCTTTATTTCCAACCATATCACATATCGTAACATAAGTAAACCAGGATGGACATCTAGGCAAACAGTCATTCACTGATCCGTCATCTCTTCAACTAGTCATCTTGTCGATTACTCAGGCTTCTACTGCTAAGATCCTGTAATTGAGAGCCCGGGAGTCTTGGCCGAGATAAACCACTCAAAATATCGGATGAGAGCACATCTCGCACTTATCGCTTCTAAGTTTCACCCTAAAGCAAACTTTTTCATCATCGGACTAATGCTTTAATTATTGAAGAGAAAACTCGAACAAGTAGGCAAAATCAATGTCTTTATTATAAAAAAAATGCATGATTGTAATCAAATAAACCAGGAAAACATCTTCATTATCTGCGGCATTGTCTTCTTCCTCATCCTATAGTTCTTCACTACTGCCATCTCATATCCCGTGTAAGAAGCTGGGTGGTTGAGGGTTTGGAGGACAAAGGTTTCGGGTAGGTGGGAGTTGATCATGTAGGTGGGTGGTGGAACAGAGTGGTAGTTAGGTAGAGGGTTTCTGTATATGTTGGGTTGTTCTTTTTCCAGATCGGGTATTTTATTGGAGTCAATGAGGTTATGGATCACATGCCTAAGATGGGTACAATTGTCGGTGTCATGGGCTTTTTCTTGATGGAAGTAACAGTACAGGTTTAGGTTGAGGTACGGTGGCACATGGTTCGGAAATGGCCTAGGTTCCAAAGGTTTTAGAAGTCCTTGCATCTTCAGCTTTTCAAATACCTTTGACAAAGGTCTACCAAGATTGGAGAATCGCCTGTTCCTAACGGTAGTGACCTCGGCAGTAGCGGGCTTGGTCTCAGAAGGCCCCCCAAAAGTCCTTCTATTCTGGCCATTAAACTTTATGTTCTCAGCTTCTTCCTCTTCAATGTCCATGATAGTTTCCCTCAATTGTCGAAAATCAGAAATCACCGAAGTCATCCTCCTCAGCTTACCATAAATAGACAGCTTGGTGCCCTTGATGATCATTCTGCATCTTCAGAAGCTGGCTCCTCCAGCGATCCACATAATCATTGAAACTTTCCTCCGGTTTCTGCTTGGTATTCTCCAAGTCACGAAGCGACAAGTCAATCTCCAAGTCTGTAATATACTGTTTCAGAAAGGCGTCTGCCAGTTCCCTTAAATCTTTCTTAACATTTCTTTCAAGGCTATGGTACCACACTACGGGTGCCCCCTCGAGTGACATCCCAAACATCTTATGAACTTGGCGCTGTGACAGGCCCACTGAACTCATAACTGAAACATATTGTCAGAGATGGACCCTCGGATCCCCATTCCCGTTGAACTTGGCCATATCAGTCATCTTGAATTGAGCCGGCAGATGTTCTTCAAAGTTCATCGCCTCATAGTCTAGTAAGTCTTCGTCATTACCCTTCATCTTGCGGGTAACTGACTCTACCTTTTACTGAGTTTTTGCAATTCGGCCTGGGACCCAGCTATCCTTCCCACGACATATTCCGCCATGTCATCATCAAAAATAGGGATGTCATCCCCCAACCTATTCGGAGGCTCATCACGCCTCACATTTTCAGAATTTCCCCCAGTACGGGCACATCTATTTTAGCCATAGCAGTAGTCAAAGCTTGCAACTGCTCAGTAACCTTAGTGAGGCTGGTTTCCAAATGATCCATACGGGATACCTCGTTCTCTTATTCGCTCATGTTTGCTAACGGCCTTTTGACAAGTCTTCCTTATTGTGTTTCTAGATTAGTCCCAAGATCAATTCAAGCATAGAAATCATGTGTGAATACTCAAAGAGTTATCACGGAATCATACTTACATTGATCGGCTTTGCGATGCGAGGAACACAAAACTCCTTGAAGCTCTCGGCAATGGTGCTCCTCCAAAGTTGGTAAACTCCATGGATGGATCTCCAAGCTCCAAGCTTTGGTTGTGATTCATGCTCATGAGTTTGTTTTTCCCATCACCTTGGATGACTCTTCATGTGTTAGCATTGGAAAGATTTGCCACAATCTTCCTTGTTTCTTCTTCTATGTCTCGGCCAAGCAAAGAAAAATGAGAAGAAAATGGCTTCAAAAGCCGAATAGGAGAGAGGGGGAAAATGATTCCCAAAACCGTGTTTGTTTTGGAAAGAGAGAGAAGTGTGTTGGTTTGGTTTTGTTTCTAAAACTAATACCAAAAAATTAGTCAAAGCTTTTCCAAAATACTTAAACAATTACATCACTCATGAATAGTGACTGGTTGTCAATCACTCAAAGTGACAAGACATCCATCACTTAAATGACGAGTGATGTGACGCGTGATGTGACTTGTGGGCCGCACTTGAATTCGAAATACAAGTGGGCCCGCAAACACTCCCGGGCTCTGGTTTGCTAATTCTGAATTAACGAATTTTCCATTGCGACGTAATTAAATCAAATTAAATTAAATAATTATGCCTAGCAAAATTACTATTCACATCGCTAGTGAATTAATTCTAAATTAACTCATTCGCCCGAATTAAAATCTAATTTGAATTCCGCGTCGAAATCTAATTTCGTATAATATATCGAATATATTATTTTATTGATTAATTCCAAATTAATCGTTCTCTCTCTTTAGATAATATTTTATCCCAGATAAAATATCTCCGTAATTAATCCCAGATTAATTTTCTCTCTATACTAATTAATCCCAGATTAATAAAGTGCGAGTCATACGTCATCGGTGAATATTCAAGAAGCGACCCATGAGATCCCCGGATATGTTGGCAGTAAATCTGGTCGTCGGACTATCCGAACACGTACGTACCTAGTACTACGTTTTTATCGATTTACAAGACATGGTTGGCTTCTAGCAAAGCACCGTGCCTACCCAATTCTCCAGAAATATTCTTAAAGGAATATGTGATCTATATCAGGTGTAGTATATGTAGTATTGCGTATTGCGATCCAGCATCAGATGTCACGTGCAAGGCCTTGGGCTGGAATTGTGTCTGCCTCGTACGACGCACATATCGGATCTCTGGTAACTAGTCTCTATAATCGGATAATCATGACCTAGTCATATTATCCCGATGACTGCAGTACATAAGAGCACCAGTTCCGTATCCTACGTGATCATCATCTCCACTATGACTGGAGTGATACTTCCAACATGACATCACACCCAATACACTACGATTCTCAATATACCCAGAAGAGGCGTACACCGAACCTTTTAAAGCCCTGGACGACCAAAACCAAAGTATATTGATTGTCGTAAGTATTAGCGGTGCAAGTCTCAGGTTAAGACCAAATACACCTACCCTGATTTGGACTTCCATAAACACATAGTCATACTAGCAATGGAATTCCGATGGGTCTATCCAGAGCGAAGCTGTTTCCGTACCATCGGTAAAGACACAACCTCCTATTACACTTGCATGAGTATCTTATACCCAAATATATGAGAACTATGCTGTTATACTCCCACAACGCGTACAAGTGTAATACTAGTCTTTTACGCATTATCGATGTCCAATCTCGATAATACTTCAACTATGGATATTAAATGATTAAACCTTCCTGGATTGATACTGTCTCATATCATCTCAATCCGCAATTAATCATATGGACCTTCTATATCTTTATATATTTGGTAATCTAATTACAAATGATAAAAGGAAATTTCCTTTGTTACATAGTTATTTGTACAATAACACCATGATCTGTACAAATAGTGATGCTATGGGTCATAATTGTCCAACAATCTCCCACTTGGCCTATAGCCAATCACTCAAGTGTCCTACATACACCCGAACTATGTACGGTTCGCTCAAATTTCTGCTGAGAAAAAGCTTTCGTCAGTGGATTTGCAAGGTTATCATCTGATGCGATTTATTCGATCATCACATCGCCACGATGTATGATCCGAACGAATAAGATTAATATTTGAAGTATATATCTGGATCGTTGATTAGACCATTAATTCTTTAGCCTGTGCTGTAGACTAGCTCAGCTGCTAACAGAACTACTCTTAATCTAATTAGGATTATTATCGATCCAAAAGGCTTCTATTGCTGCCTCAGCTGCAGCAATATTCCACTTTTGTTGTTTATTCGGTAATAGTATCTTGCTTGGAAGATTTACAGCTCACTGTTCCGTTATTCAAACTATATAGTACCGTTATTACGACTTATAGTCATCATTATTGGTTTGGAAACTTGCAGCAGTGAACCCAATCACTTCAAGTTCTCCTTCTCCATAGTATAAAACAACATCCTTACTTCATCTAAGATACTAAAGGATGTTCTTAACTTCAATCCAGTGACTATCACTTGGATTGGCCCGATTGTGACTCCATATGCTCAAAGCATATGAGACACCAGGTCGCGTACATTTATTTCAATGTATGAGTCCTTGTAGAGTGCCAACAACTTTTAGATCTATATTCCTAGAATGAAGGTTGTTTCTCCCAAGAATTCTACGGAGAATTTTCATGAAAGCCAAGCTTTCACCGATTGTATTATGGGAATATCATTTCCAAGAAATGACATATCATCATTTTAGGACAATCATTGTCAGTGCGCTCCCACTAACCTCCTTATATACACAAGAATCATTTTCGTTTTGAATTAAATCATATACCATTATGATTACATCAAAACGATAGTTCCAAGAACGATATGTTTGCTTCAATCCATCCATGGATCGAATTAACTTGCAAACCTTGTTTGCTTGTTTTGGTATGACAAAACTGTCAGGATGTTGTAAACATCCTCCAAAAAGGTTTCCGTTTAAGGAAAGCGATTTTGACGTTCAGCTGTCATATTTCATAAATGAAACATGCAGCATCAGCAAGCATTATCCAAATGGATTTAACCATGGCAACGGTTAAAAGGGTTTCGTCGTAATCGACACAATGTTGATAAAGATACCTTTTCGCTACAAGCCTAGCTTAGTACGTTGGTATGTTGCCTTCCATGTATGTCTTCCTTGAAGACTTATATAGTACCAATAGGCACAATGCCTTCCGGTACAACAACCACTGTCCATGTTGGATAATATGACCCATAGCGTCACTATTTGTACAGATCACGGTGTTGTTGTACAAATTAACTATGTGACAAGGAAATTGCACTCTCATCATTTGTGATTAGATCACCATATATGTATAAATGAAGAGAGGTCCATATGATTAGTTCCTGCATTGAGATGATATGAGACAGAATCAGTCCACGAAGGATTAATCATTAAATATCCCTAGCCGGAGTATTATCGAGACAGGACATCGATAATGCGGAATAGGCTAGTATTGCACTTGTGCGCGTTGTGAGGGTACACCGGCATAGTTCTCATATATTTAAGTATTGGATACTTATGCAAGTGCGATAGGAGGTCGTGTTTCACCGATGGTACGGGAAACAGCTTCGCTCTGGATAGACCCCTCGGAATCCCATTGGTATTATGACTATGTGTCTATGGGAGGCCGAAATCAAGGTAGGTGTATATAGTCTTAACCTGAGACTTGCATCGCTAATACTTGCGATAATCGGTAGACTTTGGTCTTGGTGGTACAGGGCTTTAACCGGCTCTGCGTACACCGCTTCTGGGTTTATCAGAGAGTCGTAGTGTATTGGGTGTGATGTCGAGACGGAAGTATCACTTCAGTTATAGTGGAGATGATGTCACGCAGGATACGGTATTAGTGCTCTTAAGTGCTGGCCGGCCATCGAGATATTATGACAAGGTCATGTATATCCGATTATAGAGACTAGTTACCAAACATCCGACATGTGCTTCGGACGGGGCAGACACTTATCCAGCCCCAGCCCTAGCACGTGACTATCCGATACTGGGCTGATATACACAATACT
This sequence comes from Zanthoxylum bungeanum, assembly GCA_019454045.1. Classification (NCBI taxonomy): domain Eukaryota; kingdom Viridiplantae; phylum Streptophyta; class Magnoliopsida; order Sapindales; family Rutaceae; genus Zanthoxylum; species Zanthoxylum bungeanum. The sequence goes on along the minus strand of SKCR01018078.1, from coordinate 6,480 downwards.
ACGGTATACTACGCTTGATACAAATCTATATATTCCTGTAAGAATATTTCTGGAGAATTGGGTAGGCATGGCGCTTTGCTAGAAGCCAACCTTGTCTTGTAATCGGTATAAACGTAGTACGAGGTACTTACGTGTTCGGATAGTCCGACGACCGTATTTGCTGCCACATATCCGGAGATCTCATGGGTCGCTTCCTGAAGATTCACCGATGATGTATAACTCGCACTTTAATTAATCTAGGATTAATTAGAAGAGAGAGAAAATTAATCTGGGATTAATTACAAAGATATTTTATCTCGGATAAAATATCGTTAAAGAGAGAGAACGATTAATTTGGAATTAATCGATAAAATAATATATTTGATATATTATAAGAAATTGGATTTCGACGCGAAATTAAAATTGGATTTTAATTCGGGCGAACGAATTAATTTAGAATTAATTCGTTAGCGACGTGAATAGTGATTTCGCTAGGCGTAATCATTTAATTACGACGCGACGGAAAATTCGTTAATTTGGAATTAGCGAACCCGAGCCCGAAATTGATTACGAGCGCTTTCGCATTTCGAATTCGAGCGCGGCACGCAAGTCACATCAAGCGTCAAATCGTTAGTCACATCATACGTCAAATCAATTGTCACTTTGAGTGATGTGACTTGACAACATGTCACTTTATTAAAGTGATGTGATGTGACTTAAAGTAAAAGTAGAAGTGATGGGTGAAAGTTGATTGAAAGCTTTTGCTTTTTGCTTTTTGCTTTTTGACCTTTTGACTTTGCTTTTTGAAAGTAAAAATGTGGTAAATGCTTTTGTTTAATTTTGGAAAATATAAAAAGCATTTTAACACTTTCTCTCTCTCTAGTATTGTTCACGTTTTTTTTTGGCCATTTTGTGTCATTCACGTGACTCTCTCTCATTGCTTTTGGTCTTCACGGTTTTAGGCTTTTGGAGCCAAAAAAAACCCTTCATCTTTCTCTCTTCTCCTCTCACGGCTTCAAGCCGATTTCTTCTCAATATATTTGGTATGACCGAATCAAGAAGAGAAGCAAGGAAGATGAAGAAGTGATAGCACACCTTGGGTTATATTATGGTGATAGGGAAACGAATTTGTGAGCTTGGAAAGCTTGAAGCTTGGAGCTTCAATGGAGTCTTGCATGGCCGATTTTGGAGCATCAAAACAGCCCCACCGTGCAGTCCACTGCAGTTCTCAGGAAGTCAAAAAACCGAGCTTGATGAGGCAGAAACATGAAGTGCGAATTTGGTCCATCTTCGTAGCATCCAACCGACCATTGTGAGTATATTCCGCACCTCCTATTTGTTGTATTCATTCATCGTTTTCTTGCTTGATTTGTTGATCTTGGGACATATATTTGAACTCAACAATGGTATCAGAGCTATTATCAAGCATGAAAAAGTTAGGGTTTATTTTGGGCAAAATCGATTTTGACTTTGTTTTGGTTAATTGATTATTTAAGCATGCTTGGATGATGTTAATTGAGATTGTGAATGATCAATTTCATGAAATCGGATTGGATTTAATTTTCCCTAAATTTTGGGCATGACAAATTGGGTAAAATCAATTGAAGCATGATTTGGTTGAATTGGTTGATTAAGTATGCTTGTATGTTGATTAATTGAAGTTGTGCATGATCAATTTCAAGAAAATTGGATGGATCAATTTTCCCCAATTCTTTAGGTTGAAAATGTAACTTGAAATTGGGTAAAATGTGTTTGAGCATGTTTTAATTAAATTGGATGTTTAAGTATGCTTAAAACATGTTTAATTGAGATTGTGTGTGATCAATTTCAAGAAAATTGGATTGGATCAATTTTCCCCAAATTGGAGGCATGACCGAAATTGGAAGAACCCTAATGTCTTGGAATTAATTTGTTTTTTGATCATTGGATGACTTAAAACAATTGGGTAATGTTGTTTTGAAGTTCAATTGGATTGAATTTTGATTTGGAACATTTTTTCCTTTTAAAGTGGCTTGGCCGAATCTTAATGAACATGAAATTCATTGTGATTTTTTGTTTTAATTCATTGGATGAATTGAATTGATTTGGGAAATGATGATTGTGGATTCAATTGGATTGAAACCGAATCGGATTGAAAAACCCCTAATTGCCGAGACTTGAAAGCATGTAAATGGGTTTGATTTTAATTGAATTGTGTTGGACACTATTTGGTTGTTAAAGTGCATGATTAATTAGGCTAATTGATGTTTTAGAAATGTTAATTGGGTAATTGATTGTGTATTATACTTAGGTTAATTAATTGTGAAATTTGGAATTTTAGTTTAATTAATTTGGGCTTGATTTTGGAAATTGGGCTTGTTAGGTTGTAATTGGGCTTTTGGGCTTTGTTGTAACAAAGTTGAGTTTAGGCAAATTTGGTTGGATCCAATTGGGCCTAAAACTGCATCCATAAAGTCCAATTATGACTTAATGGACCTTAATTATTTAATTGGGCCTAATGGGCCAAAATTAATTTAAAGGCTTATGGGGTAACTCCCGGATTGGATTTTGGTGTTCGGTTTGACCCGAGTTGACCAAAAGTCCACGCCTTATAGAAATTAATTAAAAGCCCATTGGACTTTAATTAAATAAAACATTAGATGTTAATCGGGCTTTGAGACCCGTGCGATTAAATTTGGAATTTAAGTCGTAAGGTTCGTTAATAAAGGTGTAATATTTAATTTGGAATTAAATAGTGAATTAGAATTAAATGCGTATTAAATTGGATTTAATTATGTAGTTTAATTTAATTCAAGAATTCGTACTTTGAGTACTTATTCGCAAAACGAGTTTGACTCGAGCAAAAATCAAATCGTTGTTTGAACATTGGATGATCACTAATTATCAGATTAATTAATTGGATTTGATTGATTGATAACATGCTTGTATGAATACATGGTTGCGATGCATGAATAATGTATATCGGATGGATATTAGTCGGGTGGGACGATTTTGGAAATTGTAATAAATTTGATTTATTAATTGGACCTGCGTGCCCAGCCTTATCACCTCTATACGCTTTGTATTCTCTTCTCACCTATTCCCCTCAATGTAAATGAGGTTTCTTTAGAAGTGTAGTGTAACGGGTAGAAGTAAATACATGTGCTAGCTTTGGAGAGAGAAAATGAGAGATTTGATCTAGGATCAATGTAAAGTATCCATCCGCATATCATTATTATTTTATTTCATATGCGCTTTATATGTGTTTAGAATGCATGTTTAAGGGTGTATGATGATGAGACCTTAACAAAGATAATAAATTGGTAGCAAATTTGCACGCGAAAAGCCCTCATCAAATATCATGCGTCTTTTCCTTCCATTGAGTGATTCCTACTCAAGATCTGAGATTGGCAGGGGTTGTTGGCCAAAGTCAAGCCCTTGTCCGTCAAAGATGTGTTTTAATCACGAGGCTTTGTTCCATATCGGTGTCGTGTCCAAGTTGTGGTTTGTTAGCCAAAGTAAAGACCACTTCTTGTCCATTGACATTGATTACGAAGCTTCCATGTCAATGGGTCCGCGCTTGACTGGGATCACTAGGTTTGTTGTGCCAAAGCCAAGGCCTAGTTGATTCAGAGGAAAAATGTTAGGGTATACATTCGATGTATAGGCATATATAAGATATATGTTTGGGACTTGGATGTCCACCTACTGGATCTAGGAGTTGGATGAGATCCAATTGATCTTCGAGATCTACTTAGTAATTATCATACAATTTGTTGGCCAAAGTCAAGATTGTGTGATATTGAACGGGATCCTAGCCCACTAGGAAACACGGTTTCCCGAGTACTCGACAGAGGGTTAGAGGCTCGACGAAAATAGTGGGAGGCAAGAATTGAATTTGCGATACTCGTTCAATTACTCGCCATACGCGCTCATTTAAATTATTTCGTCATTAGATTAAATGTTAGTTAGACTAATATTTAAATTGTTGTTTTAATAACAGTTGGACTGTATTATACTTGATTATATATAATTGGATTATATTAATCAATATATTTGAATTAATTAATTTCAGTTTACAGTTGATTTTATAATTGGATTATAGTAATCAATGTAATTGAGGTTAATTAATTTGGATTATATTTGATTATATAGTTGGACTATTTAATCATTATATATATATAGTACCACTAATCGTTGATTAAATAGTTGGACTATTGTAATCAAGATAAAATTGAAAAGTTGGATATTTAAAATATAATCTGGGATTAAAATATTTTAAATAATTTAATTTTCAAATTGGGAATAAATAATAGGTTCTTACTTATTTGATAAAATAACTTATTATACCTTAAGCCCAAAATTAAGCAAAATAAGTAGAGCATAACATCTTTGGAAGATTTATGTGATGATGACTTTAATGCTTAATTTAATTTACTTGTCATAAATCTAATTTTAGATTTAAAAAGCATTAAAATTGCAATTTATAATTCTTGGAGAATTAATTGACTATTCTAGAGGAGATAAAGTCAAAGTTTGCAATTGGGCATGTAGCACGAGGTGCACATCGTTTCAATATTCCGAAACCCAAGGCTTGGCCAAAGGTTTCTGAAATATTGAAAAGATAATTGAAATATCCCAAAGTGACTACCATTTGGATATGGCAGACACGAAGGAATTAAAGAAAGGGCAAGGCTCTTACTTTAAAAATGTTTTCTTAGTTATGTTCACAGCTAGTTTTGAAATTAGATTTTAAATACTTAGTGTGGTACATAAAATATATGTATTGATGTTCAGAATCTGCTTTGAGCAGGATACTGACTTCAAGCTGAGATTGCTCTGCGAATCGGAAACGGGACGAAAGTCGCTGTTTCGACCGTAGATACCTAAGTTTAGGAACTACCCTTCGGGTGTGAACTTAAATTAGGAACTGTTATAATGTAACTAGTTTGACTAGAGACATTATCTCTATATCAGTGTTTAATCCGTTGCGGATAAAACCTTTATATTATAGAACACTAAGTGTTTTATTATATAAAGATGATAATGAGATAAATACATTAGATGTAAATAACAGAATTTATATTTTGAATGTAAATAAAATCTCAAACATAAAAATGACAAATAAATAGCTCAAATTGATTTGATCAATAGAGACTTATTTGTGCATTGTTGTCTAGGACACAATTTAACGAGACTCGTATATCCACACTTTTGAAGAGTGGGTACTAGGACTGATTTGACTATTCAAATAAGGTCTGCGAATCTAGTTTATTAGGTAAAGTACCTAAATACTATTTACTTGGTAATAGGAAAAGAGCCACCGATCTGTTAGCCCTATTCATGGTGAAGTTTGTGGGCCCATATCTAGCTAGGCTAGATGTGAACATGAATATTTCGTGACCTTAACGGATGTGGCATCACATTATGGTTATGTGTTTCTTTTGAAGAACACAAATCGGAAACTTTTAAAGTTCGACACGAAATAGACAACAGATCGAGTATAGAATTATACCGTCACGGTAAGACCGTAATGGAAAACACTTAACCAATAATTTCTTCTTATACTTTGAAAGAGTATAGTATTCTTTCAAATGAGGACTCCTCCCGGAACAACGTCAAAGTGACGGTGTGTCCGAACGGATTAACCGAATTGTTAGACATTATGACCCATAGCGTCACTGTTTTGTAAATGATTTGTATTATTGTACAAAATTACTATGTGATAATGAAATTGCCTTTTGCCGTTTGTAAAATTATTTACTTTGATATATTAATGGCAAAAGTCCGTATGATTAGTTCCGTATTGAGATGATATGAGACAGTATCAATATAAAAGGTTTAATCATAAATATCCCTAGTCGGAGTATTATCGAGATCGGACATTGATAATGCGGAATAGACTAGTATTGCATTTGTGCATGTTGTGAGGGCACAACGGCATAGTTCTCATATATTTAAGTATTGGATACTTATGCAAGTGCGATAGGAGGTTGTTTTAACCGATGGTATGGAAAACAGCTTCGCTCTGGATAGACCCCGCGGAATCCCATTGGTAGTATGTCTGCGTGTCTATGGGAGGCCGCATCAGGGTAGGTGTATATGGTCTTAACCTGAGACTTGCATCGCTAGTACTTGCGACAATCGGTAAACTTTGGTTTTGGTGGTTGGGGACTTTAACCGGTTCTGTGTTCACCACTTCTGGGTTTATCAGGAATCGTAGTGTACTGGGTGTGATGTCAAGATGGAAGTATCACTTCAGACATATGGAGTTGATGATCGCGCAGGACACAGAACTAGTACTCTAAAAAGGTTTGCAACCGTCGGGACAATATGACTAGGTCAGGATTGTCCGATTTAAAGAGACTAGTTGTTTGATTGTCCGATATATGTTCGTAACGGGGCAGACACACTTCCAGCCCCAGGCCTAACATGTGATCGTTCGATACTAGATCGATATACGCGATACTGCGGTATTCTACACTTGATAAAGATCTTATTTCCAGTAAGAATATTTCTGGA